>JALLOZ010000110.1:0-16436 GCA_036939875.1 Thalassiosira pacifica
GAAAAGGAAATGCATCGCCACGAGCGATGCCACGTCATCAAGGAGCTGATCCCTCTTTAAGCACGTGTATACTAATATCTTATTATAATTATTCTATTATCCGATAACAACATCTATTTCTAACTAACCTTAGCTTACCTTTAGCTTGGTAGTGCAAATAGTACTTATAAAAAGCCAAATCTCTACATTGGTATTGGGTGTAGGTGGGTCTACCTAAAACATACGTACCGGAGCCACAGCCAAACGTCCTTTTATTTTGACCATTTGGCACATTTTGTAAGCAGCCTCATGGTTTTTGCCAGAGGGGAGAGGGGTATACACTGGAACAGGGCAAGTTTATTAGAACCATGGCAATTGATGAGACTTGCTCATGAAATATTCTATCAGCAATTATGAAAACGAAGCTCTTAGCTGCAAATCAATGTTAACTAATACCATAGCATCACTTGCATGCAATGGCAATGTTACAATTGCAAGCACCCCACTTGCATCAATACAACTACCAATATTAATATATAATTGATAGCACAAGGAGGAGGATGGCAAACTAAACTATACTAAACTAACTCTCCACCTGTTATCTGTGTTTGTTTGATTGACCTCCTTGCATATAATAGTATATTTTCTAGATACTCTGACTCTGCCTGACTCAGCAGTAACCAGTAACATCATAGAATTATCAATGTTATTATTATTATCATTATGCTCCTCCTTCTCCTTCTCCTCCTCCTACTATAATACTACTAAATCATTTCTTGGTGTAGGTTGCAGGCCGTAACACATCGTCTGAATGAGTAAACAAGGAAGAATGATCTCTTAAACAACGACTTTTGATCACAATGTGACGCAATCTCTTTTCACTTCCATAAGCACAAACAAGTTGTTTCACAAGTGTGAGAGCTTCAAATTCTCCATCATAGCCGGATATTCCACCAACATCCACAAATATGACATTGAGTTCTGGGCACTCCCTCAAGAGAGATCCAGTGTCCCATGCATCCATGACATCAAAGCGAAGATTCTTATTTTTCTGGGAATAAAGTTTTCGTGCACGATCGATACACTTCTTACCAATGTCAATACCCACCACATTACTGCTGCTGATGTCACTGTCACTGTCATCATCACCTCCATGAGCAGCTTTGGCAAGTAAATCCGTAGTTTTGCCAAAATGACAACCAATCTCAAGAACTTGATCTCCTTTCTGAACAACATATGGTATAGTGCTGCGATAATCGCTTACGCCAACAGCGCATATTACTTGCACTTCCGTATTTTTTACATCTCGGGTGAGTGATGTTGATGTTGATCCCTGTTCTTCGAGTTGTTGTTTCGCTTTTGGTACAAAGGATTCACAGCTTAGGTAGGATCTGGAATGGTTTGATAATATTCTCGATTTGATGATGATTTTGGAGAGGGTGCCATCACCATCAAACACACTCCTCAAGAGACGTATCAAAACAATCGAATCAATGAATATGTCATTGCCGTGTATGTTTGCAAAATCAATGCATACAATCGATGGTCGTCTCGGATGATTATCATGATTTCCATTTCCATGACCGTCATACAGATCCTGCAGTGCTGCAATGTCCCACATCGAACCTTGATACACCTTTGGTGATCTACCACCGCACACTTCCGCAACCCGATTTTCGCCACCGTCGAAAGAACTGCTGCTCACACTGCTCTTCCCACTAGAAGAAGTGGATGCAGCGGTAGTTCCACGAATTATTAATACCTCATCCTCATTCGAAACCAAGCTGTCAATGCATGCATTGAATTCTGCTGTTGAGGGTGCACATGTAATTTGAACGGGAGAGAGCGAAGAGCGAAATCTAGATCGTGTTTCACTTGATGATCGTTGCTGCCGTTGATTATTTTGTTGCTGTTGCTGCTTTTGTTGTTGTTGATTCTTCTTTTTCTGCCTCTCAAACAAAGACGCGGCTCCTACTCCTAGAACCAATGATTGGGTTTGGGTGCTGTTGATAGTAATGAAGATGATGGTGTTGTGTGGTGTGGTCTCTTCATGCTTATGATTATGCTTCACAATGTTTGGCTGTCATCTTTCAGTAGGTTGGATTGATAGTGATACATATGAAGACTCATCCAATTTCAATGGCAGTTGGGTTGGGTTGTAATAATAGAGAGGGATGGAAGATGGAAAGGAGAAAGGCTTTGGGCTCTGCTTCACAGCATTGAACGCCGCTGCCAATTCCTTCATCAATTGGAGATCATCATGGCATAGCGTTGAGTGGCTTAGATGATGATGATGATAATTGCTCGGAAGTGATTGTAGTAGTAGTAGGAAGCATGTCGGATCGATAGAATGATAATAGAATAGCAATAACGATGATAATTGATAATACGGAACGGAGGAAATGAAAATAAACGGAGACGGAGGTTTGCTTTTTCTGGCTTGTTCATCTTTTCATCTCTGCTTGCTTTAGTCTACACACAAAGAGCTTGCTTTCAACTTCAACTTGCGTGTAAAACAATAAATTCAATGTCCGACAAGAATTTATTTATCTACCTACTATTATTATTAGTTGTTATGTATCTTTTTTACAATATTGTATTCATGTAGAGACCTTGTATTTATTCGGATTTCAGAGGAATCAGATTATAGTTTCCTAATCAAAAATTGACCTTAATAGAAAACGTACTCTAGCACCAAATAACATCGTTTCGCTTTTTAAATACATATGTATTTTAGATAGTATCTACCATGATTCAGACGAAAATTTGGTACTTCACTAAGCTAATTATCGTAACATACAATCTTGCAACTTTAAAATATAATAAATATGTAACGCTAATTCAAGGGCGATGCACAAAGCGACATAAAGACCTGTTGCTATGGCTTGCTCATGATGTTGAGAATCCTGAAACACGCGTCAGAGCTAGCTAGATCGGCATGCATTGGAGGTTGGAGGCCTTCTTACAACTAGAGTTTTTATAGTTTCCCCCCTCTTTCCTGTGGTACCTCTAGTATATAGGAATAGGTAGGTATTGATAAAGGTGTGGTGACATGTTTACTTTGTAGACAAAATACGTCACCATTTTACAAATAATATAACCGAATATTGCCCAAAAGGGCATAAAATCTGCAGATCGAAGGTACATAATCAACTAGATAAAATTCCTACATAGATAATTGCACAGCTCACGCACAAGAGACAGGCGACAGCTGAACCAGGATCTAGAGAAGACCATGAGAAGACCTACCATGCACCTCTAGATAGAGATAGCTAATAACCAAACGTATGTAAATCAGACGAGGGCAAGAGCCACAGCTCTACAGCGGTTTATTGATGGTGGGGGTGATGATGGTGATTACGGTGGTGATGTTCAACTATTCCTACGTGACAGCCTATGTAGGAACAAAAACAATGATGTTTAACTGTTCCTGTGTAGTATCTCACGTAGGAATCGAGACAATCCCAGATGAATCAATCACTTAAATATGGCAGAAAACTAGAGGAGTTCTTGTCTAAAGTGCTCGATACCTATCTAGTCGTACTACTAGAAAGATTTACATCCGAGCGGGGGAGGAAACCCTCGTCTGTTGGGACGCACAGTGTTCTGGGTACTAAAGATTTATGCCAATATCCAGTCCCAGTGTATGTAAGGTATATTATGGTGACCTAACAAAATGAACAGGGTGTCATCAATATTCGGTACCATGTGTCTTGTATGTGGTGTTACAAGGTAACAAGATGTGTTGGGAGTTGTGACAGCAGCTGCACAAGGAAGCTGACAGATACAGATGATGATGGTTCAACGCATGACATGATTGAGACATGATTGGTTCCTGCTTGGTTTGCTTGGCATTCAACGCTGCGCAATCACTCAGCAATATCAGCAATATCAGCAACACAAACAACACTAACAGCAACCACAGCACCAACAGCAATACATCAAACATCATGGAGACCAGAAAGGATCACAATGCCAATGATGGCCGTGATATGAAATTTTGTCTGGAGAAATGGAGGGAATATCAGGAGGCGGATGATCCGATGGATTGTTTGAATATGAAGGATTGGTGCAAACATGTACAAATGAAAGAAGAGTTTGGGATTGGCTACATGAGTTTCTACAACTATGCCACTAGAATATTTGTGCTCCATTCTGAGACTGCTGCATCAGACAATGTGATGGATACGGCTGAGCATGAATTGGCGGAAGACCCCAACGAGATTGGATTTATACGGTATGGTGGTGCGCCTACATCATCAAGCCGGAGAAACTTCATCAGGGCATTGAGCATGGGAGGCATGGGTTTGAATCGGATCAATGCAGCAGCAAAGAAGGGGAAAGCACATCCTGAGCTCACGGAGTTTGAGCTAAACCATCTGCTATGTTGTAGCATTGAATTTGATCAGCGTCTGAAAGATTATGGGTATATTAATGAGTCAAATATCCGCCGGGAACTCACCAAGCTCATGGCTCGCCTATCGAAGAAAGCCACCAAAAAAGAAAAAGAAAGGGTCAAGGAAGAGAACAGACCTGTTTCTCCACCCCCTGTGTACCAGCATGACATGGGCATGTGGGCAGGTTCTGATCATGCGAGGGGATTTGGTCCACCCACCTCCGAGGATGCTCAAAGGTGGCGCGAGCGTAATAACTTGGGGCCCAACATAAATTGTTTTAGTTTTGGCACACACCCTGTAGATGGCCAAAAAACTATCTTGCTCTCCGGTGGCATAGGTACAAAGCAGATTTTGAAGTATGCTGCGTACTACTGATTGTGTTGTTGAATGAACAATCTCCTAGGTACATACCTGTTCTGATATGTAGGCATTGCCCCCCGGTTCCCCCTCTTTTTAGTACGCATCCAATGTAGGAATGTGTGGGATTATATAGCAGGAGTGTAACATAATAATTTGTTGAGCAAAATAGGTACCCATGTGATTATATTTCTGTCTACTGGTGTCTTCTTCCTCTGCTGGTACTGCTAAGGCTGCTGCTCCTTACACTGTTGTTGTCTAATCTGCAACTGCTGTGACTGATGCCTCTGTCGAGGCTTCTGCTGCTGCTCCTTCTGCTGCTGCTCCTTCTGTGGTTGCATTGTGGTGGGGAGGGCTTGTTTCAGATGCCACGGTTGCCTTGTTTTTCAAGGTTCGAAGTGAGAGTGCGCCATTTTTTGAGGTAGGAATTATTACATACTTTGCCACTTCTGCGTGCTCACAAAGCTGAAGGATGTAGTTCCTTCAACCCCCCAACTCTCCGACGTATTCCAAACCCCCCAATGGTCAGATCTCGGGGGTTTAGGTATGCGACATTGCATTTCAGTTGAAGCAGATCTGAAATCAGTAGGTGTGAGGAGACCTAACCAAGAGCAAGAACCATTCCAGAGAATCTGGGAAGCAGTTTGAGAATCCATGATCATGGTTTTCATTGGGGATAATCTCTGGATCCCAGGTGCAGGTGATAGGTACTGGCAAGGATGTTGCTGCTTGAAACACTATGGTATTTTTTTCTAGGGAAGTACCTATTATATCAGTACTCCACATAATTGTAACAGTACCCCAACGATTACCAGCCGAAGGTCACTACTAATTGTTTCAATACCTTGCGTTCGGTTATGAAAAGGTATCTACATACCGCCTTTTTGTTGATACTTTTCTGGCACCAAAACACTACTATACGTAGGATATAGTATGTCGACATTTCTGTTGAAGCCTAACCTCCTCTATCTCCCTTTTGGTTTCTTCGATTTCATGTTGGCGAAGCATGCACTGGCCTTTTTCGGTACATGAATGAACCTACCTGACATGAACTCTTTTCTTTTTGCTTCACTTCAACCTTCAACCTACTTCAACCACAACCACAAATACAAAAGAAGATGACAACTCCAACTAACCCCGCGGCAATGGTCTCTCCAACTCCTACGACGGCAAGAGCAAGGCTACACCAAGTGGCTGCTCCCACGGCTACGACGGTAAGGAAGCCCCCAACAACACCGACAACACCAGCAGCCTCCACTGCCCCTTGCGTAGTCGCTCCCAACGAAACCGTGTCCTCAACGATAGCGACTCCTACTTCGTATGAGACGGGCACCTCTCCCACGAGGGCCGCCGTCGTTGTCGCTGCGCGTCCGTCTACGTGTCCACATCCGCCAGCGTCGCTCGGCGTCCTCTGATTTTCGTCGCCGAACAACGTAGGTACGTCAATCAGCGGCCGCGGCCGCCCATCATGTGCATTTTATTTTTATTCAATTTCAGCGTTCAATTATTCCGTGAGCGCATGAGAAATGAGCTGCCAAAAATGATTCCAGCCTCTCTCGCTCGCGGAGCTACAAACTAACTACTGCCATATTATTATCTAGATAATGTAGGTGCAGCGAAGCAAGCGGCGAAGCTTCTGTCGTATTTACGTGGCCATCTTCTCGCCGAAGCGCCGAGAACGCGGCTACTGCGACTACGTCCTTTGATGCTATTAGTAGGAGAGAAAGGTGGGGAGGAAGTCCGTTGGCCGCGGCTGGTACGACTGCGTCCCTTAATGCTATTAGTAGGAGTGGAAGAAGGGGAGGAAGCGTGACCATTCCTAGAATTCATAGAAGAGGAAGGCGGGGAGGAAGTGGGGGACTTATTACCACCATTGGTATTGCGACTGCGGCTGCGTTTGATATTGGGCATGGAGCGGACCCGACTCGCCGATTTGGAAAAGTTGAAGCTCCTGTTTTTCCCAAGAGAGTTTTGAGAGCAGAAGGATCTGCTCTTGTTGGGATTGTTGGGATTGGAATTGGTATTGGGTACTGGTGGCGGTTTGGTGTTGTTGTTGGAGTTGCTTGATTTTGTGGACGCGGCATAGTCTGATGCTGCCGCCGGGAGCTCGGCTCTCCCTTGGTCGAACGGGCTGAGCTGTTGCTGTTGCTCTTCTCCGGCTGTTGCTTCTCCTTGTCCTCCTCAACCTGTGCGGATGCGGGCTCGCCCTCGATCGTAAAGGTGGCAGCGTTTCCATTTCTGGTGGCGAGAGTAGTAGTGCTCATGTAAGGTTGTGGTGATTCGTGAGGATGGGGATTCTGCCTGGGTATCTACGCCATTTTGTCGCTTGTTAGTGCGGCAATCTAGGGGAGTGGTACCTATGCTGATACTGATAGGTGAGTGCTTGCTATTGTGAATATTATTTGTATTTTGTATTTAGGCTTGAGCTTGAGGTTCAGGCTCTCACAATATCATCTCACAATTTTTTTGCCTGCCTGCATTGATTATTTTGGCGTTAAAGTTTGTGAATCATGTCTTTATCGGTACCTGATGGGTAGGTAAGAGTCATGGCTGTACCCATTCATGCCTTTTTTCATATATCGCAACATCTGCCTCCGCACCTTCACTCATCTCACAACATCCGCATAACTTACCTTGACGATTGTGCCCTCTCCACAGGAACGAACTATGCCTCCTCCGGTAACTAAGGTGGGCATTTCTTCGATCCCAACCACGGTGATCCGTGGCTCAATGCGCCAGATGCTGCTACCATCGCCAACCATGGATTCTGACGGTACCATATCACCAACTTCACGTTTGATAAATGCTACGACTACACAGCTTTCACAATTAAGGTTGTGACATAATCAGCCAAAACAGCAACTTCGCCAACTGCTGTGGCGGCATCCGCCCCAACTGAGGCTCCTACTTCATCGCCAAGTGCTGCGGCCACTCTCAGTTTGCATACCTCGGCGCTTCCATCTGCGAGGCCATGATGGCCATGACCCACACCAACGAGTATTACGCTGATATTGCCAACAGCTAGTGCTCCAAGGATTGCGCGGTGGTTATCCCGATGCTTTGGCCAGTAGGCTGTTGGATAGTACCTTGGCTTGCTTGGGAGGGACGAAGAAGCAACAACCAACTGGCGACACCTTCGGTCGGTTTTAGACGAGGAGGAAGAGGTGAGTCTGGACACATCTGTGCATCAATTCCATCATCACCTCAAACATTCAAAATCTATTAAATGAGAGACTCATAAATAACATTTGTCTAATCATTGCTGTTTCTATCGCAGTAACTGACCAAGCACCTCGGAATGTCCTTCGTAGAAGAGCTCGAACTGACTGTTGATGCCCTTGAGGTAATCGCGCATCGAGATGGACATGTCCGATGTCTGCGAGGCCCGTGTTCGCAGCGCGCTTACATGGAGCGGTGCAAGGAGTACAGCAATGAGGTCGACGAATCTTGCATTGCCACGTTTTAGTCCAACCTTTTGGCCATGGAGCAGTATGCGGAGGGGAATGATCGGGAGATGGTTTTGAACAAGTATGCGGCAAAAGCTGCTGCAGCTCTCAATTTGCGTATGTCAACAATTCCTGTCTTGATTCTGTCTTGATTACGATGCAACAGTTTCATTCTTTTTGACAGGCTCGTGCGTGGCAAAATTTCGGTAATACTCCGCTCAATCACCCACGCTAACAACAGCAGGATTTGTTGCGGCTTGGTTGCTGCTTCCACCACTCCAATTGCAGTCCAAGGTGGGAGGATGAAGATGTATGGTACAAAATTTGGGGAATACTTTGCTCCACCTCCCACGCCAACAACAACAGGATATGTCACGGCTTCTGCCATTCGAACAGGTACGGCAGTGCGTGGCGGACTTTGGTGAATACTCCAATGCATCTCCAATGCATCTCCCATGCTAAAAAGAACAACAGGTTATATTATTCGGAGGAGGATATGGATCTGTTGAAGTCCACCTTTTACTGTGGAACGCCCATTGGGGAAATCGATGGTGATTGTGTTGATGTCATACCCTGTCCTAGCGGGGACAATTGTTCTGAGGGATATGGATGCTTTGCGTTTGTTCAATGCGGAGGGGTGGATATTGACATTTTGGTGGATACGTTTGGAGATACTGATAGGCCTACAAGGGCGCCCATCGTTCCACTTGAGCAAATTTGCCATGAGCAGAACAATATTAGCGTGAATGTTGGTTATTGGCAGAGTTGGAGTATTTAGTAAGTGGCTTTTATTGATTTTGGACGGACTGCAAGGAGTCTCAAGACAAAATATTGCACTAACTCTACATTTTTGCTTCCTATTCATCTATCCTACAGCCGCGATGAAGACTGTCAACGAACGAACACTGCCACCTTCAACAGCACACCCTACTCCCATATAGTATAATCCTTCGCGCCCATCGAATCCGGCTATTGATTGGAAGCGTGAGACGGCACGTATGATGACAAGGTGCCCCTCTACAAAGAGTTTCAAACAGTGAAGCAACGCTAGGATTGGTTGTGTCTTCCACCATTCCAACAAGTAAAATGGTTCAACTTCAGTCTTGGCTCTTGGCGGCGTGGGAGATGTGAGCTGTCGTCTGCCAGTTCTCTACGGCAATGCTAAAGAGGCTGCCAAAGTGTCTGTACTTACACTGAGTGAGAATGTGGCTGGCGCGCTGGAGCGTGCCCACAGCTCAACAACGGTTGTGGTTGGTGGTGCGTTGTCAATGTCCTGTTCAGGTCCCCTGTCGTAGGCCCACAAATGATCTCACAACTTCTGCATAACTTACCTTGGCCCTTGTGCCCTCTCCACAGAAACGAGCTCCGCTTCCTCCGGTGACTAATGCGGGCATTTCTACGATATGAACCACGGTGATCCGGTGACCAAGGGGGGAATTTCTTCGAACCTAACCACGGTGATCCGTGGCTCAATGCACCAAACGCCACCATCGCTAAGAGCGGTGTGGGCTACACCATGGATTCCAATGGCACTGGACGGACCAACTTCATGTTCAATAAGTGCTACAGCTACGTTGTTTCCACGGATAAGGTCGTGGTAACTCATGGCACTATTAATGACCTGATCGGGGATTGTGCAAGGGTGTCGTGCGGTGCTTTGTCGCCCGTTATTGTGGCTACTGAGGAGAAGTGGTATGTTGATACTGATAGGTGAGTGTAATGGTATTACAATTTGTGTTGTGTTGTATGTATGGCACGAGCTTGAGGTCGAGGCTCACACAACAACATCTCACGATCATTATGACTGTCTCCAATAATCCATTTCTTGATCACAATACCATATGTGAACCATGTCTAGGTAAGACACACCACATGTATAGTATATTTACATTCATTGCGGATTTTTATCAAATAAACTTCATACACCATCTGACTGTGATGTGCATGTTATATCTTTTCCTGCACAGCCAGAACAGCAAGTGCGTAATGAGCTGCAACAGCAACTTCGCGAACTACTGCGGCGGCATCTGCTCCAACTGAGTCTCCTACTCCATTGCCAAGAGCTGACACCACTCTCAATTCACATACCTCGGCGCAAGGCCATGATGGCTATGACCCAAACCAACAAGTATTATGCCAATATTGCCAAGCAAGTGCTCCAAGGATTGTGAGGGGAGTGTCCCGATGATTTGGCCAGTATGTTGTTAGATACTACCTTGACTTGCTGCAGTGCCAAGTTGGGATAGTTGGAGAGTATGTACCTGACATACCTGTTAGGTAAGAAACACCGCATTTATTGTGTATTTGGTACATGTGTTGCCGAATTTGTATCAACTAAACTTTGTACGACATCTAACTGTTATGTTCATAATATGGTATGTTTTTTCACACACAACCAAAACAGCAAGCACATGATCAGCTGATTGACAACTTTGCCAAGTGCTGTGGCAACACCCACTCCAACTGAGCCTCCTACTCCATCGCCGAGAGCTTCTGCCACTCTCAGTTTGCATACCTTGGCGCTTCCATCGCATACTTTGAATAAGCCATCCAGGAACCGGATGATCCGTCCTTGTAACCTCTAGCCTTAGCAGAGAGGGTTCCTCCAGCACTTCAGCCATCGAATCTTCACCCTCTGGTCCAAATGGAGTCAACGGCGATGTTTGCCTCTCTTTGGGTGCCTCCGAAGCTGGTATGTCTTGGTTCGTCCAAGTATAGCACCGGAGGGGACGTTTCCCTACATATTGGACACGAATGAGGCATGAGCGATGGCGGCGATGTTTAGTTGATGGCCGGTTAGACCTCTTCCCAGGGTTGCGAAGGTGGCAGCATTTCCATTGCTGGTGTTGCGGGCAGTAGTGCCCATTCTGTTGACGGCAGCGTTTTGTTGCTTGTTAGTGTGGCTAGCCAGAAGAAGTGGTACGCTGATTTTCCTATTCTGAATGTTATTTGTGTTGTGTAATTTGAACTTGAGGTCTGTTGTGCATTTCTTGAGTTTGAGGTCTAGCTCACACACCATCATCTCACGATTAGTATGCCTGCCTGCATTGATTGTTTTTTATTAGAATGTGTGAATGATTACTTCATTAGTACCATACCTGATAGGTAAGAGCCACCGCTGTACCGATTACTTTCTTTTTCCATTTCTGTACAGCTCCCAGACCGCCGGCTGCGAATAATCTCACAACATCTGCCTCCACACTTTGACTCATTGTGCTCTCTCGCCCAACAGGATTGAGCTGCGCCTCCTCCGATCCAAGGCGGGCACTACTTGGATCCCAACCACGGCGATCCGTGGCTCAATGCGCCATATGCCTCTGCACAAAGCATCTAGCCAGTCCAAACAGCAAGTGCGTGATGAGCTGCAACGCAAACATCGCCAACTATTGTGGTAGCATCTGCTCTAACTGAGTCTCCTCCTACATCACCGAAAGCTGCTACCTCTCTCAATTCGTGTACGTTGACGCTTCCATCTGCAAGGCCATGGCTCACACCAACAAGTATTCCGCTGATATTGCCAACAGCAAGTGCTACTCGACCTACGACAGATCCTGGCAAGCAAACTCCTGGTGGTGAGATAGCAATGGTTGTTGTTCATGAGATGTTGATAAACCCTTTCAGTCCTTCCACTGAGCAGCCACTAGCTGGCGAGCCAACCACAGATGACAAGTTCTCAATTTTGCAGCCGGCACTGAAGCAACTGTGCAACAGCTCAATAACAACTATGATAGCAACAAATGCGTGATGAGCTGGAACAGCAACATCTTTGGCTACTGCGGCGACATCTGGGACTGTTGTGGTTGACTGCGCATTGTCAATGGCCATACCAAGCTGGCGCTGCACTGTCGTATCTGTACTGTCTTCTGATGGCCCCTAACGATCCCACATCATCTGCATCTGCACCTTGAATCACTAAGTTGGGCCAGAGGCTGTGACGACCTCACACATCAGAAAGTAATAAGATGAGGCATTGAGAGGCCGCGAATAATCCCACATCATCTGCCTCCGCACCTTGAATCACTAAGTTGGGCCAGAGGCTGGGACGACCTCACACATCAGAAAATAATAAGTCGAGGCATAGAGAGCACCACAATAGAAAGTTTGTCAGCCGAGGAATCGCATGTGCCAATCTTTGGCATGAGACCGTGAATACTGGGCCTGAGGCCGTGCAAAATTGGCCAAAAGCTGTGAGACTTGGGCTTGAGGCCACTGAATACTGGGTCGGATGCTGTGACAAATGGGCCAAAGGCGGTGAAATTTGGTCCAGAGGCCGTGAATGCTGGGCCTGAGGCTGTTGTGAAATGGGCCAAAGGGAATGACACTTGGGCTTGAGGCCACGAAGTGTGGGCCTGAGGCCGTGTGTAATGGGCCAAAGGCAGTGACTTGAGCCTGAGGCAGGAAGGCTGCGCCTGAGGCTGTGAATATTGTGCCTGATGGCGTGTCAGATGGGCCAAAGACTTTGAGACTCGGTCCTGAGGCCGTTGATACTTGGCCCGAGGCAGTGTTGGATGGGCCTGAGGCCGTGCAATGAGCCAAAGGATGTGAACTTTGGGCTAGAGTGCGTGATGATCTCACACGCTGGAAAGTCATACGCCGAGACATGGCGTGGGCCACTCTAGGGCCTAAGACCATGAAATTTGGGCCTGAGGCCCTCTTCAAATTGCAAAACAGAAATTCTATCAGCTAAGGCATTGCGTGTGCGACTCTTGGGCCTGAGGCCGTAAATTATCGGCCCAAGGCTGTGCGAAATTGGTCAAAGGCTGTGAAACTTGGGCCTGAGGCCACGGATACTGACCTTGAATCATGAATACTGAGCTTGAGGCTATGATTAGTGGGTTGGGTGCTGTGTCGAATGGGCCAAAGGCGGTGAGATTGAAAACACCGGGTCGATCAAGATGAACACGACAGATTTAGGCGTGAGCACAACTGGCAGAGTCCATATCCATAGCAGTGAGTGTCGTTGTTGTGCTTATCTTGTGGTTGTGGTTGGCAGGTCATTGTAATTGACCATGCCATGCCGCGCGACATTGCCATATGTCGCATCTATCTGTACAGCTCCCAGGCCGTCAACATGCCAATAATCTCACCTAACTTGACTAATTCTCATTGGGCCCTCTTAACAGGAAAAAGCTGTGCCTCCACAGGCGACCAAGCTGAGCACTACTTTGCTCCCAGTGGGGATGATCCGTGGCTCAATGCGCCAAATGCCACCATCACAACAATCGCTCCCAGGATTGTGAGGATGGTACGGGAACTTGGTGTGAGGGATATCCCGATAATTTGGCCAACACGTTGTTCAATACCGCCTCGGCTTGCTGCAATGCTAAGTTGGGATGGTTGGAGAGTACAGGATGTGTGGCGAATACCAAGCACATCAGTCTTGGAGGTTGCCTTCAGGCTGCAAGTGCATTCGGGTATCCGGGTAAGCCACAAGAGCTCTAGTGATTTTCTTGTCTTTTAAATGACCAATACTCACCTACCTCAATTTTGTTCTATTCGCCTATCAGTGAAGGAGCCACGCCTTTGACAGCCAGGGTGGACACCATTTTGATGGCAATGAAAAATCATGCGAAGAGAAATAAGCGAGCCCTTTTGCTTGGCTGACTCCTCCATGTCGGAACACCAAGGTCAGCGAATGCTTCTCACCGTTATCATCACTGTCCGTACACGTAGCTAGAAATAGATTCGGCTGGCGAAACAGTAACATCTGCAGCAGCAGAAACATCATCGAATATACCGCATCTTCCGCCAGGGGCAACACAACGCTGGAACTTCTACGCAAGCATGACAATCACAAGACCAAGGTCGTTCTTGTTCTAGAACTGGAGCTGGGCTCGCCCATTGTGCTGGAATTTGACCGCACTCAGCGCCCCTCATCGCTCATTGCTCGTCGTATGCATCATCCTTTGTTTGTAGTTAGTATCTAGCTTGAGATACAAGAGGAACGTGTGGCGCCCCAAGCAAACTCAGCTGGTGAATCAGCAATGCGTCCACAACAGTACATCTTCTGAAAATAACACCAACAACAGCTTCAGCAAAGTTGCCACATTTTCCGTCAGCGACTCGAACCTGCTTCGCCTCAAACCATCCCAATTGAGCAAATCCTACAGGAGTAATGAGGCGCCAAATGTGAATGGGATGATTTCTCAACATGAGCAAAAAGAGGCAAAAGGCAAGGCAGAACCCAAGGCCGGTTTGGGATTGAGGCCGTGAATTGTGTGTCCGGCGCCGTGTCTGATAGGCCTGAGGCCGTGTAACTTGGTCCTGAGGCCTTGCAAGAGTGCGCTGAAGTTTGCCAAGATGTCATTGTTATCTGAAGCACCAATGATGAATATTACTAGCGATAGTGCTTCTAACAAAGACCATTCATTGCACAACAATGAAAATGGCATTTGTCAAGCTTACCTCCTGCTCTACAACACCAGACTGGCATGACATTCAATGCTTCGGCGTTTCGTAAACGTGGAGTTCCTGCCATGTCAAACATAAGTCTTGCCATCTCTTGCCATTTGCCATCAACAAAAGATCTGATTGATTCTTGGATTCTTGCATTGGCGCGCAGCATTGGCGTCTGATTCCTCGCCGGACTCCCTTTTTCCTGGCTCTCATTAGCCTGCGACTGCGAGCTCTAGCTGCTGTCCTGATCATAACGGCTGATGAAGAGATCGAGACTATGCGCGTTGGCGTCTTGTCTACCGGTTGTGATCAGAGCAGGTCATTGCCATCGCAATGATAATAGTGGCATTCCTCTGACTTCGTTCATAATATCTCGTGGATGTCGCCACAGCAACATCGATGGCAATGTTGGCAGTCGCAAAACATCAACATCAATACTGCACGCAAAACACAGGGAATGCTGGGCGCAAGGCTGTGAATATTGTGCCGGATGGCATGTCAAATGGGCTGCAGGCTCTGAAACTTGGCCCTGAGGCCATGGATATTTGGCCTGAGGCAGAGTCAAATGAGGCATGGTGTGTGCCATTTGGGCCTGAGGCCATGACGACTCAGCACACCTGAAAGTCATAAGCGAGGCATGGTATGCGCTACTCTTGGGCCCGACGCCATGAAATTCGAGCCAGAGTCCGTGCTCAACTCGCATGAGTGAAAGTCTGTCAGCGGAGGCATGGTGTGTGTCACTCTTGGGCCTGATGCCATGAACACTGGGCCTGAGGCCGTAAATTATGGGTCAAAGGCTGCGAAACTTGGGGGCCCGAGGCCATTTCTGATGGACCAAAGGCAGTGAAACCTGGGTCCGAGACAGGGAGTACTGTGCCTGAGGCTGTAAAAGTTGGGGCTGAGACCGAGAATACTGACCCTGACGCTGTGAATGTTAGGCCTGAGGCCATGTCATATGGACCAAAGGCTGTGAATGTTGGGCCTGAGACCGTGGATAATAGGCACAATGATGTATCAAATAGACCAGACGCCATGAAACTTGTGCCTGAGACCGTGAATACTTTGCCTGAGGCTGTTGCCAAATGGACCAAAGGTTGGGCTTGAGGCAATGAAGTGTGGGCCCGAGGCCGTGTCTAATGGGCCAAAGGCAGTGAAACTAGGGCCTGAGACATGGAGTACTGTGCCTGAGGTAGTGAAAGTTTTGCCTGAAGCCAAGAATATTGACCCTGAGGCTGTGCATATTGGGCCTGATGCCATGTCGAATGGGCCAAAGGCTGCGAAACTTGGCCCTGAGGCCGTGGATACTTGGCCCAAAGCTGTGACAAATCAGCCCGAGGCTGTGTCAAATAGGCATGAGGCCGGGAATGGTGATCTTGAGGCTGTTGTCAAATGGCCAAATGCAGTGAAACTTGAGTTTTAGGCCGTGAAGTTTTGGTCCGAGGCCATGTGTAATGGGCCAAAGGCAGTAAAACTTGATCCTGAGACGGATTACTGTGCATAAGGCTGCGAAAGATGGTCCTGAGGCTTGTGAATATTGGGCCTGCGAAACTTGGCCCTGAGGCCGTGGATACTTGGCCCAAAGCTGTGGCAAATGAGCCTGAGTCTGTGTCAAATGGGCCTGAGGCCGTGCATGGTGGTCCTGAGGCTGTTGTCAAATGGGCAAATGCAGTGAAACTTGAGCTTGAGGCCGTGAAGTGTTGGCCTGAGGCCATGTGTAATGGGCCAAATGCAGTGAAACTTGATCCTGAGACAGGGAGTACTGTGCCTGAGGCTGCGAAAGATGGGCCTGAGGCCACGAATACTTATCCTGAGGCTTGTGAATGTTGGGCCTGAGGCCATGTCGAATGGGCCAAAGACTGTG
>JALLOZ010000111.1:0-16332 GCA_036939875.1 Thalassiosira pacifica
AGAAGTTAAAGATGCATCGCCAAACAGTGGTGAGTCTACATCGGACAATAAGAAACGATCCATAGAGGAAACAACAAAAACAAATGACGATGAAGGACCTCTCCCAACACTTCCATTGAAGAGAGCGCGGACTGCCTACTTTATATTTGCTGATGAGAAGCGAGAGGAGGTGAAGAAACAGGTGTGTAATATTGATCACAGCTCACATGGCGTGTCATTGTTCTGGTGTTTGTACTGCATCATCATACAATACCCAATTAATTGACTCCTCTTTTCTGATATGTATTCGTCTCCCTACGGCAATAATGTAACATTTATTATAATTTTTTTGATAAAAAAGAACCAAGGAGAAGGAGTAGCAGTCATAGCCAAAGCCATAGGCCAACTATGGTCCGGACTCACACCCCCAGAAAAGGAAGTGTACGAAAAACAATCTGCCAAAGAACGGGAACGCGTTTCCAGAGACATGCAGCGTCTCAAGGATGCCGGACTATGGCCCGAAAATGACGCACCTGGGGATGGGGGACAGGATGAGGATGCCGTCATCTTCCCCATTGGACGTATACGCAAAATATGCAAGCTCGATCCGGAGGTCAAGGGCATGTCCAAGGAGTCTGCATTGCTCATCACCAAAGCGACGGAAATGTTTTGCACAAAGCTGGGAAAGGAGTGCGTGACCATGGCGCAGATGCAAAATCGACGAAAGTTGCTGCCGGACGATGTGGTGGAGGTTTGTACGATGAAGGAACGATTCATGTTTTTGAAGCCGGATTTGATCGATTTGAGGAAGGCGCAGATCGAGGAGATGGCCAAGGGTGGCAGTGGCGGCGGGGGAAAAGGTGGGAGCAAGAAGGTTAGCGAGGAGGGAAAGACATCGAATACGTTGGATACATACTTTGGAAAGGCGAGGTGAAATTCGTGGGTAGCATGTCAACGAGATGGAAGATTGGACCACACAAAGTTTGCTACATTCATATTATGACGGGTTAGAATGCATACATTGCTTAATTGACCAAATTCAGAGTACAATAGCTAATGCTATTCAATTCATTTATTTGCATACCATCACTTCGTGATTCACTCATCAGAATTGTACGCTGTATCGAACTTGCAATCTTTAACTTTGACAATATTAACTCAAATCAATCCATGCAAATTTACAGTTCTATGATGGCACTTTAGCAGACAACTCTCTATTAGCCCCAAAATTGACAGGAAGTAAATGAAATGTCAATCATCCATTCTCATACTCTCATCATCGTCACTAAGTTTCTCCTCTTCTATTGCCCGACACCAATATTGCGAATGCTGCATCCATCTCTCCCTCGAGATCATATCCCCGCATTTTGAGCAGACGACACTGCTCCCATCTTCCATCGCCTGCTGTAGCAAATGCTGTCGTCCCTGCGCGTACAATAATGTAGAGGTGTCATTGAGCAATTCTTGCACTATCGCCATGGCTTTTAGTGTCATTTCTCTTTCTGATAGATGGCTTGTTGCTGCTAATGCTGAAACTGATGAGCCATGTTGAGTATTATTGTGCATTGATGTTGTTGAATTTGAATGATGATTGGATCCACTATTTCCAGCCACGCAGTCAGCCACGGCATCGCCTAGTTCCGAACGAATCCGATGCATGGCATGTTGAGCCGCGTTATTAGTCCCCGTGGTCAATGTCAGCGCATCCATGAGAGCAGATAATGCATCGGTGGGATTGGTCGTGTAGGAGGACTGAGCGTATTGGAGCAGGTTGGCGATTTGTCGCTGCGGCAGCGGCTGCTGCTGTTGATCATGATGCTGCTGATTGCGATCTGGAGATGAAGGCGGCGCAGGCGGGCATCGTCGCTGCCCTACTCCATTGGACGGTGATTGGAAATTTGTCATCGTTTTCTTTTGAATCAAATACAATGCTGGGAGGACTATGAGGATTATGAACTCGACGGAATAAGCTACCGCACTCCACCAATCAGGCATGGGAATCAATCGGATCGGCGTTTAGTACTCTTGTGAATGATATCTCATTCCCATTATTTATGAAAGCAAAGTGAGTTGAAGATACAATAAAAAAGAAGGGGTGGATGGCGGAGATTGAGGATTGGGGAGAAAGAGTCGCGTGACGGGGGCACGAAGGAGCGCCCTCTCTTTTGTATTTTAGAATACAAAGCAAACTTAACATGCTTCGGGGGGCGTGCGCACTTTCTGTCGGGGTAGAGCAACAAACGGCGTCGCCCGCCCCCTCATTTTCACGCCAGCAAATTTATTTCCGCAATCCGCAATCCGCAATCCGCAATCCGCAAGCCGCCAACACCATACCAGCGCGAACGTCCTCGTCCTCCGCCTCTTCTCTTTTGCCACTACACAAGGATAATAGTCACCATATCAGGCAGGAAAAGGTGATACAAATTGGTGAACAATGAGTGATCCGGGGGCAACGCGAAAGTCAATAAATGTGAGTGTGTGCATTCTAATTTTCTATTACAATATGTTTGCGACCGCCATACCTCACCAATTCCCAACCCTCTTTCCACCCCTCTCTCAAACCAAACAACTATAATAATATAGTCACGGCTTCCGCCAGAAGTTAATCGCATATTATACGTCCGCAATCTTCCCTTCCGTATCACGGCCGAGGAATTATATGATATATTCGGAAAGTACGGAGCGGTATTTCAGATTCGATTGGGGGAGAAGAGTCGTGATACCCGGGGAACGGCGTTTGTTGGTGCGTTATTTGAGTGATTTTTGAGTGTGTATATTGCTGCTCTTGAGTAATTTTTTTCCCACTTTATGTTCATGACTGATGTGGCATATCTCTCTCTTGCCTCCCACTTTTTATCTTCTAATGATCAATTCTTGGTTTCATGTTGCATGTGCAATACTTATCTCAAAACAATTCACAAAATTTACCCAGTCTACGAAGACATCTACGACGCTAAACGCGCAGTTGACCACCTATCCGGATTTAACGTCGGGGGACGATACCTTGTAGTAATGTATTATCAACCGGCCAAATTCGAACGGAGGGCGGATGCTGAGGAGAAGAAACGTGAGTTGGAGGAATTGAGGAGGCAAGTTAAGCAAAAGAAGGCACAGATGGCTGCCAAGGAGGAAAGTTGAGATTGGACTTGTATGGTGGAGAGAGAGTGTGCCAAGAAACTGCTGGGACTGAAACAACATGGACAGTGAACGAAGAAAACAAATAGCAAAGGAAGAATTGAGGATGGCCAAACTGTATGAAGCAGTTGAAGGGGAACAGAAAAAATAATGATGGCGTTTGTGAAATATGGGAGTGATGGCGGCAGTCTTCAAATAATGTGTGAGAAACCATTACACTTGGGTCCAGGGGAAATCAAAGAAGGCAGAATACAGGAATAGTTGCAGTTGTAATGATGCAAAATTGGCTGTTTGACATATTATCATAATACATTAACCAATGAATTCACATTAAATGGCTTCATATTATCAAAAGTGCCCATCTTGAAGTGTAAAAGATATCGTCAGTAATGATGGAAAGCTTCTGATTTTACCTTAAGTCAACTGGTAGACCCATCTTCTCCAACCTATCCTCCAACGCAGACCTCTGCTTTCCAGTCTCCCCCTTCAACACCTTGCCCAACGTACTACCCTCCGCTCGCGCCAAAGCATCCTCAACATCTAAGCCTTTGTTGCGAATCTGCTTCTGCAACGCCGCCAGCGTTCGCTTCAACAACCGCTTCTCATTACGACGATGTCTGACAGCCATGCGCTGATTATAAGAAAAGAGGCGGAACATGCCCTTGTCCTTGATAATGGCAGCGTCGTCCTCCTCCGTGTTGGGAAAGAGTTCAAGTTGGTATTTGACAGCAGCCACGACCGCTTGGAGGACAGCAGCTTCGTTCGCCGATGAGATAGTGCGGGAGAAGTCAAAGTCCTCTAGTGGCTTGCCGCGTGTATCCTCAGGAGTCATCATCATTAGGCGGAGGTATTCCAGCATTTCGACGGGGTAGCGATCAGCGTAGCATGGGAAATCGACAGTTAGCTCCCTCCCAACACCTGTAAGAAAGTCTATCTTGTCCTGTGCCAGTGGATCTACCTCGACACCCTCGTTTGCATCAGCCACTTCCTTGGTACGCGGAGAAATGGAAACGGTCACATCCACGGAATTGTACGGATTCCTCTCCAATGCAAATCCATAAAGAAGCAACAACTCAGCATTGCTTTTCTGTCCATAGGAAATATAAACTTGCTCCATCTGACGATATCCCCTGTCAGCATAGAGAATGATTTCCTCCTCTCCATTCTTGAAGAGCCAATCCCCAGCCTCTCTAGCATCAATAAATGCCCCCGAAAAAGCCGAATGGTTGATAAGATCAGCGTAGGGCACCATGGCCAATCTCTCGCCCACCTGCAGGTTGCGCAAGCGAATGGCCCTCGAAAATAGCATCGTGAACGCCCACACCCAATTCTCGTAGGTGAAGTGCTCTTTGGGAAACCTATCCGGAAATTTGGCAATCAGTCCATCCTCTCCAGCGATCAAATCATCGTATTCGCGCTTCAATTTCATTTGCAAGCTCATCGTGGCTGCTACTACGGGACTGCCATTCAGGAATGCCAAGTCTTCCTCTGGCCAGGTGAACGTGGGGTTCACCTCCTCCACCTCGGGCAATACACCGATGTACGGATCGAAAAAGCTATCGGGACCGAGCACGTACTTTTCGTGAATCAGTTGGCACGCAATGGCCAAATATTCGTTAATGCCATCTTGGAGCGCGTCCTTTCCCAATGCCTTTCTGGCGGATTTGCGCGTGAGACACAAATCGAGCGGGATCTTGAGCAGTTCATCTCCATCGTTGACAGATCGTCTCGCTAGCAATCCTCGGCCACTGCTTTCGTTGGTAATCTCATCGACGGTTTCGGTACTAATCGCCATGGGATGCGGTGCCTCTCCCCACGTGGACTGCTCGGCGAGGTACACTTGTCCTTCCTCCTCGAGCCATTGGATGAGGCGAGAGTTAGCATTGAGTTTCGGGTTGCCCTTGCCTTTGTTGGGACCTAGGAGGCCTTTCATTTTCATGTCCTCTTCGAATTTTCCTGGATTGTTCCCGCCTCCTGCGTCCATGAGGGCTTTGACCCATTCTGCTTCGCCTCCTTCTCCATTGCCATTGGGTTTGGCCATGGAGAGTGGTTGGTGCATGGGTTGATGACATTGCTGCGGTGCGAAGGCAAACGCCGTTGGCAGGCTCATTAGGAGGGGCAGCATGACCGCCGTGGGTCTTGCTATTCTGTCCATTATTATTCCACGTTTCTCCTCTGCTAATCCTATTCTAATACTATGTCAGTGTCGGTGTTGATTCCATGAAGTGAGGAAGCTACCGGGCGTTTTGTCGGTTTTGGATCTCATGACCATCGTTGTCGTCGTCGCCTTCTTGCGATCTTGCGATTCCATCAACGATTCCATCCACGCGGCAAGATCCTCTGGCCTGGAGGATCCGTAGAATTTGTTCTTTGGGAAAAACGGGAATTGCTGTGCGAGGCTATTATCAGCGATAATACGGTGATCAATGGCGATAATATAGCGACGATGACGTCCGCCGCCAAAAATCCTCTGAGGTCGGCGTTGACTCAAGGGTATTAATATGGGGCTGTAATTATCAATATCTCAATGGCTTTGAAAATGAAATATACCATAATATTTTGCGCACAATAGGAAAACCCCGTAAGAAATTATAGACACATTTGACGCCATGGTGATGGCAATGACATCATCTTTTTATTATTTTCTTCCGCAGTTCGAAGTTGCATCGCTTTGGCGTTTTTTGAGTTGACGCTATCGTATGGTGCAACCAAGGTACAACAAACAACATACAGGCAACCATAACTAAAACAAAAGCAACATTGACGTTGTTAACCAAACCCATCTGGTCATCCACCCATCCCTCCTGTCCTCGCCATCCGTCATCCCAACACCTACAACTGTCTTCGTTGCATAATTCGTAGTTGTCAGTGCCGGTGAAAGCTTCCATATCACCAGGATGAGTCCACCACGAAAAGAAATAAGGAGACTTCTCCAATTGCAAATACTCATCACTGTCGCCATCGTGCAATCTTTTCCAATAACGAGTCAACGCTCGCTATCGACGCGTCCTACATTTCTACCCAATACACACAGCAACCTCATTAGCAGATCATCATCAGCATTGTTTGCCAGCAGCGTGGAAGAAATCATACAAACATTCAATGCTACCGCGGAAGTTGAATCGAAATATGCCATAGCTCGAGGTGATGGATCCTCCGGTGGTGGAGGAGTTCCCATGAAAAAGAAGTCCATTCAACAACACGCAGAAGCAACAGCAGAGGAGGAAGAGGACGATGGACTAGTGAGACCAAAAGTAGGCGCCGCAATGCCCAATGGCCGTCCCCCGTGGTTCCGCGTCCCCGCTCCCTCGGAGGACCAAAAATCACGGTACCAATCCGTTAAGGAAAGTCTCTCCAACCTCTCGTTGAACACCGTGTGCGAGGAAGCGCAGTGTCCTAATATTGGCGAGTGCTGGAATGGCGGCACGGGCACTATCATGCTTTTGGGGGATACGTGCACGAGGGGATGCATGTTTTGTGCGGTGAAGACGGATGGAAAGCCTCCGGAGCCGGATCCTTTTGAACCTTTCAAGGTGCGTGTATTATTTGAGTATGCATGTTTTTGCTTGTGTATTTGTTTATTATGGGTATTTGTTTCGCATTGGACATGAATTTCTTTGTCTCATATATCACTACATTTATTATGCATGTAAACATGAACACCCTACAGACTGCCGAAGCAGTCACCAAATGGGGCGTAGACTACATCGTCCTAACCTCCGTCGATCGCGACGACATCCCCGATGGAGGTGCACAGCACTTCGCCACGACCGTCGAACTTCTCAAACACGCCAAACCCGAACTTCTCGTAGAAGTTCTCGCGTCCGACTTCCAGGGAGATACCTCCAGCGTTGCCACATTGGCCAAATCGGGATTAGACGTGTACGCCCACAATGTCGAGACGGTGGAGCGATTGCAAAAGTATGTACGCGATGCGAGGGCATCGTATTGGCAGAGCCTTGGAACGTTGGAACATGCCAAGAAGGTCGTGCCGGGTCTGTATACCAAGACCTCGATCATGTTGGGATTGGGCGAGAGGGATGAGGAGGTCATTCAGACGATGAAGGATTTGCGCTCGGTGGATGTGGATGTGGTGACGTTTGGGCAGTACCTTCGTCCGACGGATCATCATTTGTCTGTGGTGGAATATGTGACGCCAGAGAAATTTGAGTATTTCAAGAAGGTGGGTGAAGAGATGGGGTTCAAGTATATTGCTAGTGGACCGTTGGTACGATCGAGTTATAAGGCGGGGGAGTTCTATTTGACTCATATGATCAATAAGGAGAGGGAAGAGATGGGATTGGATACTGCAGAAGCTGTGAAGGAGGATAGCAAATGAACTTCTTTGTAGATGGGTTCTGAACGAAGGAGTGAACTAAGCAGACGATTCTTTGTGATTATGATATTGATGTGGTAATTGTGCAGATCATGGCAGTAGTAGCAACACACTTGAGTGTAGCACATAGAAGTCCAGATTCTGCACAGCATGTCAAAAGGTATCAGAATGGCACATGCTGAAAATATTGTAAGCCATCAAATGCCATGATTTATATTTAGAGGCGTATTGTATCATCGCCACCACACATTGGCACTGACACTCATCTCCAATGAGCGTACATGATGCCACCATTTCTTTGGAATGTACAGTCCATCTCCTGGCCCCAAAATGCATTCATATGGCGTAGGCGACAATGCTTTGAAGTTGGGGTATTTCTCATCATCTGGGTTCTCAATATCGACTGCACTGGTATTGGGTTGATTGCCATCAACACCAGAATAATGCCATGATGGTTCATTACGTTTTGAAGCAGATCTGTTCATTATTTCAAGACCTTTGGCAAAATCATCTTCTTCTTCAGCAGTATCATCAGCGGATTGATGATGATCATCAGGAGGAAAGAGTAGTACACGCTTCCAACCAACTACCTGCATAAGTAAATTGTCAAGTGGATCAAAATGTAATGGACTAACAGTGTGCCTGGGTCCCATCCAGAGCATCGTGTGGTACAGATTTCCTTCTCCTACTTTGTACCCAGCATTCTCACACAATTGAGGAATTGGAATATCATTGATCACTTGAGGAAATAGTTCATTTTGAGCCAGGTATGCCACTTCTTGCTGATCTTTTTTCTGCCCACCCTCCTGATCCTGCTCTTTCTGATGGTGTTCGTAATACAGTTTACCAACTTTATATTCTTCCAACTCCTTGCTCTCTTGCTCCATACCCAAAGTCAAATAACTCAAATATTCACCAAACATCATCGCCACTCGATTGCCGCTAGTGTAACTTTTCCCAACCTCTATTTCCACGGGGGTGTCTTCCCCCACTGCCACGCGCCAATAGTCCAAACTGCGCCAAAAGTACATGGCATCGCAATTGGTGTGTAGATTTTGAAGAAGAAGTGGAGTTTGGGATTGGTGGGATGGTCGTAGTGCATTGGCTATATCTTGTTGATATTGTCGGTTGGTTGCTACATCATCTTGCTGTTTGTGCAGTGGTGCGTAGGGTGGTAGAATGATTTTGGGTATGGGTTGGGATTTGCCTTCATAGTTTGGTATGGGGAATTTGGGACTTGATGTGGGCACATTGCTCGCCAATGACAATGATGCGGACGATGAGAATGACGAAGATGAAGATCGATGGAGAAGGAGCTTTTTTGATGATGACTTCTCTGATGCATTTGGGAGGATGATGCCGCAACCATTCCTTGCTCTTGCGAACTTGGAAAGCTGTCGCAGTTGGGCGATCGCCATCGTCCAACGTCAATGTTTTAGTCAAGCTTTTGGAACTGAAACCAATGATGTGCTGTGATCTGTGATGGTGATGTTTTTGCTGTTGCTATTGTAGCTGTTGTCGTTCGATGGGTTCGATGGTCGGCTGTTAGCTAGCTGTTACGTATCTAGTTGTTCGTTGTTGTCCTCGGATTCTTGAAACTCAAATCAACCAAAATAGATGGGCCCAGGCAGATTAGGCCTGTTGGGCCGATGTCCGATGTCTGCATTCGATCCGCAAATGGGGGGCGCAGGGGGTTAAAAAAGGCTCCCCCCTAACGGCGAAACATTTTGCGGCGTTAGGGGGAGAAAAGGTGCGGTCCGGCTCCCTACTCCCCCCATTCGCGGATCTTCCTAATGATAGATTGGATGCGACTTTGCCAATCAACGTATATATTTCTAGGAATTAGTATCTAATATCGCGGGAAGTAAATATCGGCATGGCGACATCCTCATGGGCATCCTGCATGCGGCATCAATCTTGCTTTTTCCGTTGCAGTCAGTTGCAGTTTGCAGTTCCAATTTCACGTTCATTCACCCAGGTTCACGCCCACATTTCGTTTGGCGTGACACCTGCAATATTGTATGCCATCCTGTGCCATCACAATAAATCACGATCCGCAATCCTATCACAATGTCGTTGAATCTCAATCCAATTGGTTCTTCCTATGCTGAGAGTGACAGCGACCACAGCGATGAAATAGCAGACACTGTGCCATCGTCCCTTGATGTATCCTCCTCCTCCTCAGCAAATATCAATCATCTGACTCCAAGAAAAGGCGCCGGAGCACTCCTCAACACATCCTCCTTCGCGCGACGATTGGCGGACGGAAGCCCAACCCCACACGAGCAGGGAATCGCCAAACAGGCATCAGGAGAAATGGATGGAGCGGAGGCCCCACATAGCCCGGACTCTGGAGGCTCTGCCACCTCTTCAGTGACGTCTTTTAAGCAGTGTCCACAGGAGGTGATTAGTAGTGACATCAAGCGTGGCATTCATATCCCCACCGATAGTGAGATCACTGATGCAACTTCCGTCAGTAACAAGACCTCTGAAGGTGAAGGTGATGACTCAATGGTGGAGGCTACCGCCAAGGCTATAGTAAAATCAGAATCAGATAATATGGTAAAAGATGAACCCAAAGCAATGCCAGCTACAGAAGCGAAACCAGCCAACGAGAACAAAGCGTCGGCAGTTCCTCAAGCTCAAGCGGCACCATTGCCATTGACGCATATAAGAGGACCCGCCCTCACCCCCACCCGCAATAATCACAACAACAACAATCACAACAACGCCAAAAACCCATTCGATGCATTTGGTGAATACATCACATGCCTCTTCCAGAAGGCAGAAGTGCTTGAGGAAGAATTGGAGCAACGTCAGAGTCGGCGAGATTTACAAGCAAACAACATGGACAGGACACATCATGGGATGTCGAAGAGGAATATTATTGAGGGTGGGGGGAGCACTAGCAGTGAGGAGGAAAATAGTAGTCTGGATGGCAATGGCAAGATGGATGTTACTACTTCTGCTTCTGGTGTCAAGCCAGATCCGAGGGATGCACAGTTGAAAGCGGAGCATTCGTTTGGTAGGGGTGATGAGGCACATGATCAAAAGAAACAGAAGATTGTAGATGTGACACCACCCAATGTGCCCGTAGTAGTTGTTGATGAGGCAACAAAGAAGCAGTGGAAGGATCAGTGGGAAGAGTTTGTTGCTGACAAGAAGAAGAACAAATTCAAGGAAGTTGCTATTGAGGTATGTCCTTGTTTCAAGTTTGCTGCATCACCTATCAGGAGGGGAATCATCTCCTAACATGTCATCTCACTTTGTTTACCATCGTGTCCATGGCAACAAACAGAGCCTTGCCATCCCATTGAGCGTCGATGAATTCTATCATTTCGTCCTGGAAGACAATGCCACTCACTCTCTTGAAAAGTTCATGATTGACATTGGAGAATTGAAAGTTGGTACTACTCCCTGGGAACCGTCCGAGATGCCCACTGCAACGGAGCCTACATCGCGCACTATCCAATACACCCATCCGGTGAATGCTCCAATGGCGCCGCCTACTGCCAAGGCGCGGAAGCAGCAATCCCTTCGCAAGTTTGGTAACGTCGGGTTGTGTTTAGGTATGTTCTATTTGATAGTTGGTCTTTCGTTTAATTCTAGCCTTGATCATACTCACCTGTTCACGTTTGTTCACACGGATGTGCTCTTTAGAGACGTGCACTGTAGTCGAGGAGGTGCCCATGGCCGATTGCTTTGTGGTAGACGATAGAATCTGGGTACACGAAGCAGAAGGCGAAAAAAAAGGAGGGTGCATCGTTGCAGTAACTTTCAACATACGCTTTGTAAAAGGCACCATGTTCCGGAGGATCATCGAAAACACAACTCGTAAGGAATATGCCTCCTTCTGGGATCAATTCGCCGACATGGTCAAATCATTGAAAAGTCCTTTGGCACTGGAGGAAGAAGAGTTGGAAGAAGTTGCAATGGAACTAGAGGTAGCGACGGCATTGTTGGATGAGCAAGGACAAGAAGTGTCTCTTTCCTCATCTGTATTGGACCGTATTCGCACTTCTTCACGTAGGTTGTCAGAAGTGGCCCAGCTTTCACCGAGACCATCCACTAAGAAACTGGCACATTTCGAGGAGGAGAAAGAAGAGCCAACGGGATTTCATATGCAAATGGTAAAAGGAGTTCTGGATGTCATTGGGTATCTCAAGAAAGAACTTTCTGAGGGAGATTATGGCTTTGCTGTTGCATGTACAATCATTTTCTTCTTAGTTCTTCTCAACATGCTGGCACTGAGGCAGATGATGAATATGAATGGGTTCCTACATAACTTGGATGCGCGTTTGGAGAAAATGAATGAGATCAACGAAATGCTCGCATTGAAGTTGGCAAATAGTGGGAGTGTTGATGCTGCATCATGTCCAGGCTAGGTATGATTTCTGATGATACACTCTGGAGGAAAATCAATTAGCTAGCGGCATATCGCCTACACCAGAATTGACGGCATGGTTGAGAGCACTTTATAGTGTGTCCAGGTCGGTTCATGCCAGGGCCCCCTATTCTTTGTCAAGATTATGTGGGTTGGGAATGGCATAGGATCTTTGTGGGGACCCGGTACTTGTGGCAATAAATAAATTAGTCAAAGCGAAGAGCACAGTCGTTTTTATATGACATTATATTACAATACATGGTGTAACGCCATCAACATTACTTCAACCCAAAAGAATCATAGATAGAACAAAAATATTTGACTCGGTATTCTCAGGAAGTACCATATCCGAGGTAACCACTAATCTTGACAAGTAGTCAAGAGGATGCTTCATCTGCAGCAAATCGCCTGTTTATTATCGAGATCCTGAATTCTTCGTCAAGGTGTGCCAGCTTGAGAGGTTCTTAATTTCCGTTTTTGACCTGTCTTTAGACTGTGAGCTGTACTTTGTGTACTTGTTGTCAAGAATAAAAGACCGTACGAAAAAGGCAACCGTTTGGTCTTAATGCACTGACACACCATACATGTGAAACAATCTTCTGTTGACCAGTGTACCAATACAATATGCTTAGGTTGTGAGAGAGACTTTGCAATGGACTTGGAAACCCAAAGGTTAATCCATATACTCTAAATCCTGCATTACTCAAACATTACTACAATACCTAAAACAAACTCAATATTATGCAATGCAATATCCCCATTGTCACAGGTGTCTGTGCATTCCAAGCCTACACCATCATCTTACATGGTCACTTTCAAATCAAACTTGACCCAAGCACGGGTGAGACCTTGAGGAGCAAATTCGGAGTATTCACCCCAGAGGCTCCCGTCTTTAGATCCATCGCACTTGTCCTCATCAATGCTCACTTTTGAGCCACATGTGATGTTTCTAGAATCAACCTTCTTCCCAAAGGGGTCTACATTTTTGTCCAGAAGCACAGCAAAGTCAAGGTCAATCTGTTCCGATGGTAAATCACCCCTCTTGATCGAATAGATCTCCTTAGTTCCCCCGTCAATAGTACAATCCAATTTACTCCATTCGTTAGATACAAACACTGAAAAGTGTGTGCTGTCCAGTTTCAGCCCCAACTGCAGCTCCGTTTTGGCTCCATTTCTCCCTCGAAAGATAAGTGGCTCCTCTGGGAAAAGAAGGCAAGTATTGTCATCCAAGCCATTCAGGTCCCAAAGAGTCCATACTGTGTGCTCACCACAGACGGAACAGAAATTGTCACTATTACGATCGAGATGAAGCATGAGCTTTCCTTCAATAGGTCTGGTCTGACAAAGAGGCCCAATAAATCCATTCTCACACTTGCACCGGTTAACAGGTTCTTGGTTAGCAACACTGGTTTTCACTTGGCATAAACTTTCATCCCTCCAGCCACCACGGTCCATGCAATGAGAGATCCCTGAGATGCCATTGTAGCAGTCAACACATTGAAGGATGAATTCCTCATTACCTAGCTTGCCGACTGATTGTTTACTGCCTCCATCTGTAAGCTGAGCTTTGAATGCGATGTTTGTTGGAAGGCCTTCATTGGAATAGTCAGATATGTACTGTGCATCAACATTCCCGAATCCTTCTATCTTATTACCATCTCGGTCAGCGGTGATAGCATTGAAGTAGTTCGCACCATATAAAGCTATAGAATCTTCAGACCAAACAAAATCATCATCATATTCACCATTACCATCTCCGCAACCTCTGCCAGAACGTAGATCAACGAGCAGCCATCGTCCACCATCGAAGCCTAACACAGCATAATCACCAGGACAAGGAAAGTCCCGTTGGATGTACACTGGTCGATCATAGACCATGAGTGGCACTTGTTCGTCATAAAGTAACTCAAATTTGTTCGCATATCCTGGGAATTCATCGTCTATAAAATGGAGTTCAGTGCACGGGCCTTCGAATTGGCAACTATCGCCAAAGTAGCCTTTGCGACAATTGCAGCTCTTCCTTTTTGTACCACCATCCAATTGACAAGTGCCTGCCCACCCACATGTTTCTTCTGCCTTGTCGCCGGTACTGCAATCATTGCATTTGATGCTGCCATCCACGGCATCACCAGAATAATGCAGCATCGTTTGTATCTCTGTGATATCATAGGTCATTGTCGCCTCACTTTGCTTTAAAGTATAGAAGATGAGTGAATCAAGTCATATTGCGGGAGAGAGAAAACAGCGACCTAAATGGACACCTTGAACGTACCAAGAAATACCCATCACAAGGTTTAACCTGCTCGCAATCGAAATGCTCAGGTTCACCAGAAATATCATCATTATAGACAATATCCGCTCTTGTCACTGTCCAACGGTCAACCCTATTACAATAAGCGAGATATGCGCCACTTCCTTGTTCTTGAAGGTATACAGGCCTCCTATTATGATTGCACTTATCTTGGTGGATATACAACCCACTATACGATCGAGACGCAAAATCTTTCGACTCTCCTACCGTAATAGTCGCACTTTTACAAGCATACACCCTTGTGTCCTGTCTATGAATCACTACAAACAATCCGATCAACATAACAATGGGAACTGCCGCAAATAGAACCCAGCGAAGGATCTTTCTGACACGCTCCTTGTAGGCGATGTGGGATTCGCATTCCGCCACTCGATCGGTTACTTCTTTCAGCGGAGAGCCCAAGATGCCCTTCTCGGCTAGTTTGTAGTTAATGTCGTCAAGCTCACTCACGAACATCACTCCTGCAAAATTCAAAAACAGTTCAATGACTGTGGTACTCTGAGCAATTAAGACAAAGCTCGCGGCGATGACGAGTACTAGATATATCAGGCAAAAAAGAAAGCAAAGTGTGAGTTGAATGATAAATGTACTGTTACGATCAGCGGATGAATAATGTACCACGGTGCATTCAGCCTTACCTCCCTCCAACATGCGCATAAAATTCGATAACTCCCATTTCCAAGAGAGTCTCGGACCATGACGCTCTCTCCGGCTGATCGGCTTCCACACAAACAGTACCCCATCCACAAAGTCCCCCGACGCAAAAACCGACACGAGCCAAGCGAGGACCTGCGCCACCGTCACCTCCACCGGGACGTCGACGGGAGAGTTCACGAGCCCTCCGTCCGTCGATCCGCCCACATTTTGCAACAAGTTGTATAAGATGAGGGATAGAATGGTAATTTGCACGACGAATACCGCCGAGGGGAGGATGTGGTCTTGCCACTTATCGGCGGCGTAGAACATGCTGAAGGAATCTTCAGGGATGGGGATATCGGATCCGTCGGTGGCGCTGCCGTAGGGAGCATCCTGCTCGTCTACGCCATCGTCCCCGTTCTCGCTTTTTCCATCGTGAGAATGTTCGTACGCGTCAATCTCTTCGTCGACGGTTATGAGGGTGTTTGCTCTCGCCATGTGCTGGTCGATCGTCACGCCCTTTGAAATATTATTGGAGCTGTTGGAACGGCGAGACGACTCGGAGTGGCGAGACGAACCGGAGTGGCGGGACGATGCGGAGTGACGCGACGACGAAGAGCGATGCGATGCTGACGATACTTGGGAGCGGCCCGAGACCGAGGCCGGGCCTCTACCATTGGTACCAGAAGGTGATGTAGATCTCTCGTCGACCCTTGCTAGGCCATCTTGCAGGGATTTGCTCCCTTTCGAAGAGGCCGTGTGGATGGATCGGTTGGAGGTAGTGGATCTGTTCGACCTCTGCGATCGCACAGATGAACTTGAGGATGGATCTGCTGTATTCGGAGGATCGGCCGTGGGACGGATGAGATAATCGCCAGATTTTCCATCAATCTTTTCCAGGGCGTCCTGCAATAATCTGCTCCCTTTCGAGGAGGCCGTGGCCGTGGATCTATTTGAGTTGGATCTGTTCGACCTCTGTGATCGCACAGATTCTGGCACAGACACAGATGAACATGAGAACGAATGTGTATTTCCTGACCGCTTGGATGATACTGATGCACCCGGAGACCCCCGAGATTGATGCGATCGAGATCCCTTTGATGGAGTTGCCGATGCAACTGATTCGCTGCCCATCGTGCGTGTTTTGTGTTCATGTGCAAAGCAATAGCTTTGTTTATGAGAAAGAATGGTTGAAGATTATTTTTATCAATAGGTACCGTATGTTTGGAATGCTTTAGATACTTAATTTTACCTTTCAGGACCACGTAGTCACATGTACGGCATTCATATCGATGGAAAGATGAGGTTTGAAGAAGGTACAGCCCCGTTATCCCCAACTGTAAGACATTTCGAAGCAAATAATGTTCTGATAAAATGCAAAAAATGTATGTAGCTAAATAAGTTAACAATTGATTCGCAAGCTTTATAGTCAATCAAGCCCCTTGACTTCTAATCTCAGATTGCTCACTTTCATATTCTACGGTTGGGTTCAAGTCTTGGCCCCGAAATCAGGGAGATTCTCTAGTTCTCCACTTTCGCCCAAACGATTTG
>JALLOZ010000113.1:0-16412 GCA_036939875.1 Thalassiosira pacifica
GGATTGTCCTAGCTAGCGCTAAATGAACGCGGCGGAAATCCCATCGTCGAAGCGGGGCGTGCGTTCCCGCCATATTATCGCTCTAGATAGAGCGACTAACAAAATAGGGGACATGACGACCTTAAGGTATATCCATGCGCTCCCTGTGCATTATTACATTCTTGGGTACTTTATTGGGCAAGATGGGGCAGTAACTAACCAACACAAGATGGTATTTCCACACCATGCATATCTGATCCCACGTATTTAAGTATCATTTTGTCCAAAACACATGTCGAAGTGACAATATCATAGGAGTAAACGGGAACCAATACCTTTTCCCAATACCTAATCCTGATCCTGCTGAGCTAGCTTTGAGCGAAGGTATTACCCAGTATTAATTACCTTACCTGCCGATTCGTACCATACCTACCATAGTAGGTATGTTCAGGGTATCGTATGTCTTCATGTTGTATGTGTGAGATGTTACCTTAATTATATGATCGATACTCGATACACATAATATTCATACGTTATCTACGTACCTATCATCTATGTGCCAATAAATAAATGCAATTAATCTCGATACAAGGCACGTAGGTGGGACTGGTGGGACCGCTGGGCGGTGGGCTGGGACCTTGGGCGGAACTAGCTTGGGACAGTGGTGTTGCAATAGGCACGATAGAAGTGGATGCACGGGGGCAGGGGGGGCAGCTACGATAGCTGCAGTGGGCAGTCAGAGGCGCTCTCTGTAGATAAGATCGAGATGACGCAGGATGACGTAGATAGAAGAAGAGAACGCCGCGTTCCCTTCGGCTGTTTTCCCCTAAATCAGATCTGCGTTGTGTGTGCTTCACGCCTTCTCGCTTGTCAGGCATGATGTGATATTGCGATTCATAACTCACAGAAGTTGGAAGTGAAAGCAACTTTTTCTGCCATACGTTTTCATCAAAGATCTACAACGCCTTCTTCGGTCATAGAATACAAGTGAAAGTAGTTCTCTCCAGTATTTCGCTTCAGTTGTGCATTTTGCATTTTTCATTGGATAGAGCACACGAAGGTATCCTGATGAGGAGGAACAATAACTTCACTACCGAGTCTAAATCCTTTCAATCCTCGGTGGGGCATGGCACGGAGCGTCTATCCGCATTTGACCTTTTCTGTCATTACAACAGGAACAAGTTCTTGCTTCGAAACATAAATAGTGCAGCTCTTAATCAAGGGCATTCTATGACAATGGGTGCCGATCACTTTTCTTCACCCGCCTCAATAAATTTGAGTACTGGCGAGAGCCGGGAACTATTCAAGAGTTGCGTGCGAAAAATCCTCATCGAACGACCATATCATGTCGCCTTGTCAGAAATTAACGTGAACTTCAGAGAGCATATATTCCACAGGTGGAACTTGGCAGATGAACCAACAAAGAATGTGTTCGCGGAGCTTGCCCGCGAAGGACGATACAGTACAGGTCGCGAGAGCCAAATTGCACGAAGTAAGCCACTTCGAGTACATGATGCCATGGCTCTTTGCCCTGTTGTCCACAGTCCTTTTCGGCTCAGTAAGCGCAGGACGCTTTCGTTTGAAGTTCCTTCCAGAACAGAATCTTTGCCAAGGCGACCAAGTAAACATAGGGCGCTTTCAATTCCTCATTCTACCGAGCCTCGAGATGAAGGCAAGCACAAGGAGAAAGATAGTAAAAAGGTGGTGGCTGAACCACCAGTGCTGGAGGGGCCTAGAGTGGTTTCTTTGTCAGACAATAGTGGCCAAGAAGTGTCGAATGATGAACTGCGTGCTTTTCTTAATAAGCTGGATTGGGGAAAAGTTGAAGAAGGAATGAATCAATACGGTGTATCTAAGACGTGTGATGAGTGCAACTAATTCTTGATCCTATCAGGATCATGTGCACTACACATGATGGATAGACTTATTGCTTCGTTCATTCAAGAACGATCAGAGAAAAGTGGGATAGCATTCATTGTAGCTGACAACATATATTATACATATTTAGTACTGCAAGTTGTTTAGTATGATCTAATCTAAACTGAAACGTCCATATCTTCGTCGTCATAAAAGACTAGAATCGCCGTCTATTAAGTCTACTGCAAGTGGTTTCTTTTCCTTGTTCTGTTTGCCATAGCGTTCTTGATCGCAAGCATGCTGTTCTGCATTATATGAATACCAATCATGCATCGGCTATCAAAGTCAACGCTGCATCGCACTCTCGAGCAAGCAGCGAATGTCTACGTTGACCCACCGTCTGTGATACCTTCATTGCGTCTGGCAATCCACGCTCGATTAATGTCCATTTCATTTCTGGAGACGACTCGAGCAGTGCGTTCAAACAACGAGCTGCGTGATATGCATCATGAGATCGGTCTTCAGCATGGGATAATTCGGATAAAAGTAAGTTCACAATGCCTGAGTGTCCGATCCATTCCTCTGACTTGAGCAGCGAGCCTGATAGTTTTGTGTGCTCAGCATCCATGGCAGTTTCTAGCGAGTTACCAAGGATTGCCAAAGCTGCATTGTGGATGATCTTGCACTGCCGAGAATCATAGTCAAAAGCATTGTCTGCTTGAGATAGTACCATTTGAGGACAATGAATGCATTTGACAATGAACTCCTTAATGAACGCATGCCTATTTCCAGTCAAGACCGCCTCTGCGGCTGATAAGCTTACTTGCGACCTCTCTTTGTCTGTCAGCAACAATAGACTCTCTATTCCTAGTAGGATCGCGTCAGATCTATCCTTGCTAAGCAAATCTTCAACATGCATTATGCATGCGGAGTCTTTGTTGTCATGCTTACCAGCCTTTTTTAGATGGCATGGTAATATGGATGCAGGTATGTAGGTCAGGGAAGACCTTCTCCTAGTTGCCTTCCTCTCGTCAATATCATCACCTCTGGCTGAAGCAAGTATTGCTTGGGCATGCTTTATGAAATTGAAAGAGTCTCCATCTACCCGCTGGAGCTCCACTAAGATGCCCTTGCTGTGCTTATACATTCGAATGAAAAACTTTGTGTAATCAAGAGTCTCAGCGAATAGAGATACCTGAAGAAGAATGCAAAACAAAATGGTGAGGTGCCAACTTCTTAGATACGTTATCATTGGATTGTTTTAACTTCTCACCTCTTTTGAATTGCACTTGGCCGTGATTGATAACATTTGTAAACAATGAAGAACTCTTTTGGCAATCTCGCTTGGGTCATAGCTGGCCAAAATGGTACTTGTCCGTTCAATGGGATAACACATGGGTACTTCTGGCAGAGAATCATAGTCACCGCTGATCCAGACTTTGCTTGGACATGAAGTTAGTGAGATTTCCACCTCACTGCGTTTGCAACCGCCGACTCCACTATGTGCATTCGTTGAGGATGGTTCAACGACAGCGTGTTGGAACGCGGGAGGTGATTCAAGTGCCATGATGTTCATTTCTATTTCTTTGATTTGCTCTTGCTTGCGATGGTGATATCGATTTCGTTTTGCTTTGCTTTTTGTGATTGATACCCTTTGTCTGATGATTTATGGCAATGTCAGAGTCAATCAAGAGCAAGAGTCAAGAGAGCGAGAGAGCGATGAAACAGGTTCGAGATGGAAGACGATGGTACTCTTCGATTCCCGTGGGATTTGTGGTGGCTGGTACAGGCTGATGTGTCGTCTCAAGAGCGTCTTGATTGGTCGCGACGATAAGGTCACAGCAAACGCCAACGGCTCACGTCTTTCTCGCCATCACCATCATCGTGTAACCCAATCGTGACATGATGAATGATCGTGGAAGGTCGAATGTTGTCACGTCTTGTTGCGCGCGTTTGATCGTGGTTGGATGGAGTTGCTGGATGGACGGAGTTCGTGTTCGTTGGAGAGAGGAATCGGAGTTTGGCTGGAGTCGTGTTTCGAAGAAAAAAGGAATAACAATGAGGTGTCAAAGACGAACGATTTTCTAAGTTTTCGTCAATTGAAAGAATCATTTGGTAAATAAACCTCATTTTTATTCCTTTATAGTTTTCGCACAACCTTCCATCTACAATTTCAACTTCAATTACTTTTGCTCTCTAGACCTGACAGAGTAATACCATAAACCACAAAGGAACCCAACAAACAACTCCGACAGGTGCCTTTCGTGTGTCGAAAAATGTAACAAATATTGTAGAAAAATACGACTGGTAGTGTCTACATCCCTTTTTGTACCTACTAACTGCATATGTTGGAATTTGAAATATCTAAAAAGCTTCCACGTGGCATGCTAAGTTCGTGTGAGTCATCTCTAATCTAGCATTCTAGATTAGGGCATTCAACTAGTTCATATTTCTAACTTCACTTCGTATTTCCTGGGGTAAATATTTTTCATGAGGTCCCTTGACTGTGATGGATCTATCGTCGGTCTATCTGGAGTCTGGAGGTTCCATGATCTGGAGAGAAGGCTCATAAGAAATAATAATAGTGTTTATCCCCTGAAAAGAAGATCACAACCATCCAACCTCATCCAACACAAAACACACAGACAACAAGCAACTGTGCATGCGTGCCCGGCCCCTGCTAGCCACTGCTAGCTGACGACAGTGAGCGATCCAACGTCCGCCATTCTTTTCTCGGACTTCCGCCAACCAGCAACCACCATGCTCTGCAACATCGCCCTACGCGCCTCCAGTCGGAGGATCCTCTCCACCGCTTCCTCTCATACCAAGAGGGCCGCCTCCACACGCGCGTTCAAGCAAACCGAGCAGGAGACACGTAAATATCTTCCACTGATGGCGGCATCTGCTATGGGTTGCTTCGGCCTCTTGAGCCTTCAACGATCGGTCGAGGAGGAGGAGACCAAGAATGCGCAATGTTTGTTTGGAGCGGAGAAGAAGGCGGATGACGTGGAGCAAAAGTTTGCCACTTACTGGCCGAGGAACATCATGATCCTTTTCGGACCTCCAGGTGAGCATATGATTTTGGACATTTATTTGACCTACGGGCTTTGGCTGGGAATTGATCAGTGCAGGTGTGGCTGGGGTTGGGCTCCTTGAATTCATCCGTTTGTTTTTCACAAAATCGTTTTGCTAGCGTAAAACTTTGCCTCATTCCATCACCAAATGTATCCTGAAATTCAAATGAGGAAATTGACACAATTGTGTGACATGCAGTAGGTCCTTCCATTGGAATGCCTCTCTAGAGGAAGTCACCCCCCCAGATGCTGGTGATGGAGGGGGGCGGACATACCTGCGAATACGTGAAGCAACTTTTTGAAGAGCCCTTTAGTGTCAAAATATTATAGATTCTCAATTCTAATCATGCATTATTTCTATTCATGTAATCAGGTGCTGGAAAAGGAACTCATGGACCCAAAATTGAGGATCTTCTGGGCATTCCCCAGCTCTCCACGGGAGATATGCTCCGCGCTGCCGTCTCTGCCAAATCCGAGGTGGGGCTTAAGGCCGCTGCTGTTATGAAGGCTGGTGGGCTTGTATCCGACGAAATTGTCATTGGAATCATTCGTGACCGCATCACTGAGCCCGACTGCAAATTCGGATTCATCCTTGATGGCTTCCCCCGCACTTTGGTGCAGGCGCAGGAATTGGACAAAATGCTCTCCGAGGAGGGAGCATGCGTGACCAAGGTAGTGGAGCTCCAGGTCCCTGATGGAGTCCTTGAGGAAAGAATCTGTGGAAGGTGGATTCACAAAAAGAGTGGAAGGAGTTACCATGTGAAGTATGCTCCTCCCAAGAGCATGAAGACTGATGGCAGTGGAGCACCTGTGCCGGAGAGCATGAAGGATGACGAGACTGGCGAGGCTTTGATGCAACGACCGGATGATACCGCGGCAGCCTTGGTCAAGAGGTTGAATGGATACCATGGTGAGACCGTGCCCATCCTTGACCATTACAAGCCCAACGGCGTCGTGTCGAAGGTGAATGCCAATCAGGGAATGGATGGAGTTTGGGGTGAGGTCTTGGATGCTCTCAAGCGTGGAGGCAACTAAATAGCGGCTCTGTGGGATGGTGTAGCATCTTTCTAGCGCTAGCAAGATGTGGCAAGTCCAACGTGAGGGAGAAAATGATGTAGTGCCGGTGGGAGCAACTTCTGCTCGTGGGATGACTTCTTTGTCCTGCGTCAAACCGTGTAACTGCAACATCTTAGTATGATTTAACTTTTACTGGAGCAACTCTTAGATAATGGTCCAACTTCAACCTGAATAAGAATGCATTGTGACTATTGGGAATTTTTGCATAGTTGTAGGTTTAGGAATGATTTTGTGCTTCATTGCAAATTGCCACTCCCAATATAATCTCCTGCATACATCCGTCCTGTCTCCACGTAGAATTTATGCCCATCCGCCCTAAGTAAGAACAATAGTACAATACAAGCAAGCTCGTCATCTTCCTCTCCCCATGCCATAAATAAGAGTTTGGTAACAGGCACTGTGTCTCACAAGCTTTGGGGATTTTAGTCTTAAACCAAGCCGTAGCTGAATACCTACCTATGCACATGTTTCATATGCTGGTTGTGCGTGCGGAGTTGTATCATGTCGGAAGGACCAGTGGGTACTATGCTCTTCAGTTGGATTACCATTAACCCAATTCAAGGCAAAATAAGCAAACACTTACACCTTAAACCTATTTATCAGTCAATGAGCGCTCCCACAATAGTGTCCCCGAGTTGTACCCCCAAGACGGTTCCCCAACCTGGATACACAACACTGCCCAGGGCACCTCCTGCCGAAGCCGCAATCCAACTAATGCTTTTAGCACTAATCAGGCGGGAAGATCTAAACATTAGTGAAAGGGCATATGCAGATTCACTAATTTCTGCATCATTGTCTTCTTCGTCAGCTCCACCATCTTCTTTGCATTGGGAGGCTGTCATTTCCCCCTCCTCCCTCTCTCCCCTCTTCTTCTGCTTTGCCATGTAATAAACCTCATATCCATAGATCAATACCCCCTGCTGCACCGTCAATTCTGCCAAAAACGGAATGATGTTGGCCCACAAACATGTTGAGAACATGCGATATGTCAGCTCGCGAGAAGTCGACGTTTCAGTTCCATTCGATGAAATCACCTTCCCAGGAGAATGTTCCTGATTGTGCAGGAGTTGCGACGTGCAAAGAGAGGCTTCATACGTATCACGGGTGAGATTGTACATGATCGTTATGGCCTGCTCATTTGCCACCACTCCACGGGATGTTGTTGAAGCGCCACTAGTACTATTGCTTCCTCCCTCAATAATAGCCCTCACACCAGCATCACCACCACCATCCACTCGCAACACGTACCGAGCCATGATACACTCATAAAACCTCATCAACGCCGTGCACGTGTGGAATCGCAAAATCGCCCAACCGATTTTCTTGGGCAATTTCTCGGTTCGTAATTGCCACTCGCGCTCTTCCCATTCTTCGTTCATTTCATCGGCTTCGCGTGTGGTGATCTCCCCGGAATCCACCATCGATTCGATGCGTTGTTCGGAACTGAGTTGATCCGAAAAGAAGGTGGACATGGTGGTGGAGATGTTGATGGCCGTAACTCGTACAGTCTTTCATAATAGCATTGTTGTGTATGTTTTGTGAATTTATCGTGAATGTATTTCACAATTAAATGGGATCAAGAACAGTATGAGATATGAAAAGTAACATATGATCAGTTTAATCTCCCCTGAAGTTACGCCAGGGACACTCATATCTTTTTTGCAGCAACTCACACTCAAAACCAAAGACTTGGGCTTGAAATGATCAAAAGCACCCTTCCTATCCTTCATCAGCACCCTCCCATCCTTATTCAACTTCAGCACGGACCGACGACTGTTACCACCGCCATTTCCGAATGAATTTCCAAGACGCGGCGTGGCAAAGTATGAAGTGCCGAGGATGTAGGTGGATGGCGTTCCTTCCCCAGCCCCCGCTGTCGATGATGATGATGGACCACCAACATTATTTTTTGCCAACTGACGGGGTGAGCCGTTGAATGATGATGTGCCGAGGACAATCTCCAGCGGAGGGAAGTGATCTTCGCACGAACCGCCCATGTTGTTGTCTTGATCGATGGGGAACAAAAGGAGGCGGCCTCGGAGGAGGCTGGCGGTCGGTGAGGGTCGGTGGTGAATTATTTGCGACTATGGCCAACACCAACAGGGCAATGACAATGGCGATGGGACCAATGAAAGTGTATGATGTGCGAGGCCGTATGGTTGATCAAAATTTACACTCAAAATGGAAAAAGTCTTTCCCATAAGTAACTATTTAGCTTCATTCAGCCGTCATTGAGTTCGACAATATCCACAAAGTAATACTATTATTTTTGCTTATCCCTAATGGTAAAAGATCTCTCAAAGATCCGAACTCCGAACTACTCCTAAGTCCTGAGGCTGTGATTTTTGAAGTCGAAATGCCCAATTGAACTCGATTTCCGTTTAATGACAACGCCATGCCCGTAAGTGACTCTGAAATGACTCTGAAATGACTGTCGACCGGCCAGGAGAGAATAATTCTGGCCGGACGGCTTTGAAACAAAAATGATGGCATCATTTTTTATTAGACCACACCTTATTACTGACATACTATTCCATCGTGTCGAATTTCGTATTTTCTCGTAAATCGAGTTGGGTAGTTCGACAGGTCTAATTCAAACGGCCAAACTCGGTCTCCAGTTCGGCAGTTGGCCACCAGCTGAACTCGAACTAACTATGAACTGACATTTTTTATCTGAAATACAGTAATTTTGGTTAACCCTAACCCCTAACCCGTTCAATAGGGTAGAAAATCACAGCCTAACTCCGAACAGCCCACAGCCCACCTACCCCCGCATCAGCCGCATTTCGTATTATTATTATTACTATTTGATTGCCTGCATCGCTGAGGTAGATATTTTATGTTGACGAAACATGATGAGCAGTTGCAGTGTTAGCACCGTCCTCTTCCTAGCAGTCCTCGCTGCAATCGCCGCGCTCTCGCAGGCCTCTTCCGAACTAAAAGTAGAGGTCTACGATGGTCCAACAAAGTGCTCCAACAAAAACCTCAAGAAAGATGAAAAACCAACAAGAATCGAAAACGATTACATCGTAGGCTTCCACTTCACCGTGTTCGTCGACGAGAGCACCGTAGGATCGCGAGAAACCGCCGGGAAAAAAGTCGAATCCTCCCACGATATGGGCGTCGCGCCATCCTTCCCCGTCGGACAGGGCAAGGTCATCGCCGGCCTGGATCAAGGTTTGATCGGATTGTGCAAAGGAGCGCATGCTCACATCATCGTGCCGCCGCATCTGGCGTATGGCCAATATGGAAAGCCCGAGCAAGGGGTGGGAAGTGGTGCCACATTGCGATATGATGTCGAGATCATCGATATTCAACCGCCCATTCCGAATGACTTTATTAAAATTGATGCCAACAGAGATTGGAAAATCAGTAAGGATGAGGGAAAACAATATTTTGAGGGGCTTGGTCAAGGAATTGATTTGGAAAAATTATGGAAGGAAGAGGATAAGGATGATGATGGGTACATATCATGGGAGGAGTTTACAGGGCCAAAAGGTGGCGAGGGGCCTCCGCCTCCAAAGCCAAAGCAGCAGCAACAGCAGCAATCTGAGCAGCCACCCAAGGAAGCAGATATAGTTTCGCTCTTTCAGAACATAGACACAGATGGTGATGGAAAACTAAGCAAGACTGAGCTGGCTGAAATGTTTAAGGCACTTGGACCAGAGATGACAGAGGAGTTCTGGGCTGAATCAGATCCTGATGGAGATGGATACATTTTGTTTGAAGAGTTCATAGGTTCTGGAAATAAGGATTCGGGCAAAGGAGAGGAGCTGTAGTATGCAAACTTACATTGGTACTCAGGAGTAAATGTTGTTAATACAATCATTTTTCATGGAAGGTTATTAACTGACTCGCAAGTCGCAAGAGGTATTTAGCATGGCATACAATTTCCCTGGAATCCAAGACATCTTGTTTATTTTTTGACAAATTTCTGTTCATTCCCTACCTAAAATCGCTGTACAAGGCCAATGTTCCGAATCTCAAAAACCCGATTCAGTTCAGCATGTTCCAGTGCACAGAGGTAACAATATCGCAACAGCCTTATCAACGCGCTGCACAAGAGTATGTGCACCCCAAACCTCATAGCATTTCTTTGCATTCACGAAGTGCCCCAATGCCTCATCATGCCTGCTCTTATGAAGGAGGTATGTTGCAGTTTTTTCTTCCGCCAAACCTTCTTCATGAACGAACCGATGCTCACGGGCTGTTTTGATTGAAGCATGGTAGCAAGCCATTGCCCGCTCATCATCTTCCCTGAAAAAGTAGTATTCCGCCTCCAGCAAATAAAGCTTGTTCGCAAAATTCCAGTCTGAGCTTTTCACCCATATCCTCAAGGATCGAATTCCTTCTAGACCCACATTGGTCCATTTTGTCTCATCCTCGCGGTGCTTCCTTGCGAAAAAGAAGCCAATCAAACCATCGATGAACGTGCTCATCAAATTGCTCACAAGACGGCCTGTGAAATCAAATAAAAGGTAACAGTCAGGGGAAAAAATGTGCCCCAGAGTTTTTTGTTTCAGCGTATCTAGGAACTTGACTCACCAGTAGAACCCGTAGGGAATTGTTGATTGAGCTCATACATCTCAGCAGCAGAGTCCAAGTCACCTCTGAAAAATGCCACATACTTTTTCTTGGCACAAATAAGCCGGCACATGGAAATCTCATTATTATCCCGGCAGTGTACAAAGCAGGAATTTTCTGTCATTCCACTTGAATAGGACACAAAGGCATTTTGCTCTATGCCCATCAGATCATAAGTGAGTTGGTGCTGAGTAAAGGAGTTATTATATTCATGTTAGTAGGCAGCTTGGCAATAAATGTGATTATTTGATATCAGAGCTTTGCGGCGTGGACTTACCAAAACCCCCATGGATGTCCAGACAGCGCGATGATTGCACTGAAAGGCACGCTTGCCATATACTCTGGGCAGTTGAGATAGCATCATCAAGAAGCAGCAAAAACAGCCATTCTAATTACTATTTTGTCAATGAAATGGGAACCTAATGTAAACCAGACACTCACTGTATATTATGTGATAGAGTTTCCAAGTTGTCTCCACAACCATAGATTGCAGTGCTGGTATACTGATAAAGATTTGTGACTTCGTAAAACATGCCAGCAAGACAGGGAGGTAGAATGATGAAAGATTGAAGGTTGGCATCAAAGATGTAAAAAAAAAGATTGATAGTCTCTGAAACTTACGTGCATATTCCATATCACCGCTGGTTGTTCCTGATTCATATGCTTCCAAATGCTTACTTTGACCAGCTAAGTAAGATGTTCAATTAAATGTGATTGAGATTATGTATGGAACCAAAGAAGCGCCAAAGAACGCTTTAATAGCTACCAAAAAAATACTCACCTTGCCAAGGCTCTTTCCCTAAGGGACACAGCAGAGCAAAAAAAGAATCAGGTCATTCACAAAATATGGACTTGGAATATAAATAATGTCATCATACTTACAAATATTGATGAAGCCATAAACAGTAGCATAAAGTCGAGGAGTCATCTAAAAAGACGAACGACAGAATTTGAGGAAAAACAAGAATGGCAGCAACTGCAGCACTTCAACTATTTCAACGCACCTCAACTGCATTAAGTCTTGTTGTCATCTCAGTGGCAACCCGCCCCATTCTATAGCCTGCCTCGACATTGAAGGAAGTCTCACCGACTAACCATCCTCCATAACAGGCGAATGCAAACGCAGAGATGTTGCATATTCCGTGCTCAATCGTCATCCTAACCATGCGGAATACAAGGATCGGGTTCATAACAGGCTTTGCAATGAAGGTCATAGATAAAGCATGATTCATAAACTGCATTGCCGCCTGCAGAATCAATAACATAGATAGATATGGTGTGGTTGAGATCTCAACACAAACCGAGGGAAAACATTGTTCAGCATCATTGACATAACTCACCAACTTGTGTGTTTCAGCCATCATAGGTAGGGAGAGCAGCTCTTGTCGAGATTTTCCATGCAATGCCTGCTTCACCTGAGCAACTTCGTCAGCGTAGACATCGGCTGTAATATCAGCTGGAATCACTTCCCCAAGTTGAGCCAAAATGCTGACGCACTTTGCTATCCCATCTTCCATTTTGGAGGAAGCTACGCAAAGGACAAATAAAATTGAAAATTAGCGATATGAGCGTTGGCGCTGTAGTCAACATTCACATACGATAGACAAGACTCACCTGCAAGGGCACGAACATAATTGTTCATTATATTAAGTTTGTCATCAAATGAACGTGCGTGCATCAATGGTTTGTCGATCAGTGCAGAAAGCCCAGAAAAATTTCCTGTGACAAACAATGCCTCGGAAGCTGCAGAGAAAAAATGAAACATGCAGTAGTTAACAAGCATTGTCAGTTGGCAGGAAAATCCGTATTCAAAGGTACATGCAACTACGTGAAATAACTTGTCAGCCTATCATCATACCTGCATCATACAACCTGAGGGTAAGTTTATACTTCGCCTCCCATGATTCGGTGCCAAGAAGTGACAGGCCTGTCATAAGATACTTGACAGCGGAATGAAATGCCGACGAAGTTAGGGCTTTCTCGCCTGCTTCCAAATTGAGCTGCGAAACCTCATATTTTTGGTCTAAGTCGTCGATAAGTTTTGAGCCACGATTCATGTTATCGACAATGAAAAATATCATGTCGTGCATCTCAGATGGTGAGGTCGTTATGAATAGTCTCGAGCCAAGTAATAGGTGAAATGATTCACGTTTTTGTAGGGGAATGAGGTCATATGCTGCTTGTTGGATTTGGTCATGCGCCCACACATACTGGTCGGAGCCACGTCTTTGTAGGAAACCAAATTCGACACAGGATTTAAGGAAAGAGTCTTCAATTTCATCGTCCTTCTTAGCTTTCCCCAATACCTTCGCATCGAAATTGGGGCCTAAACATGCTGCAACTTTCAGCCCCATCCGCATTTTCTTTGATAAATTCGTCATATGCTATTTGTAATAGATTGGAACAAATTGAAAGGACATGATGGCGAGTTGATACGCTGAGTAGGTGTTTACAAAAAACAAGACAATGCAATACAATGCTAATGCAAAACCCACCTCTGTCATGTGCGAAACAACATCACCGTGAATTTCTTTCAGCCCAATTTCCTCAAGGTTGTACATCCATCGACGGGTGTTCATACTGAACCAAAGGTCCCCTTCATCATTGAGCGAGGCCAAGAACCTCAAAACGAACATAATGATCCCCCCAGTCTTGCTGTGCACAACTGTTGACAATGGTCGGCACAGGCTAGGTGGTAGACACAACACCTCTGATAGCAGTGTGTTTACGCACTCCTTTTCGATTGGCCCTACAGAATGAGTTGAGAGGTATGATATGGTGAGTCGGATTTGAGCGTGCGTCTTCAATGAGTTCAAAAGATAAGAAACCCTATGCCGAACACTCACCGATCTTTATGGTAACTATACTGACACCCTGTTCTTGAATGTCATTTAATTTCGCCGTCAGTGGGTGTGAGATGCCGACTTCGCTGTCACGATAACATCCCAGGAAGAGCTATAAGGAGAAGGGGATTGTGGAAGTGTTAGATAAATGAATAATGTTGAAATAGACTGCGTCCGTAGGGGAGAGCTCTGGCAAAACAAAGAAGAAACCACAACTCACAAAGTGGCAAATGTCAGGATCCGTCATTATCATTCGAATAATGTCAAGCTGAGAAATAATGACAGTTGGAGCAAGTTGGAGAAAAACGCAACAGGGATGAGTATACAACAATATGAATACCAACTCAATCAAATATTGTCACTCATAATCATCTCAACTCACCGTCATTTCATCTGCCCACTGCAAGTCATCCAAAAAAAGGACCAACGGATGAGCCCTACACGCAATAGCACCAATGAGCTTGCAAAACATGAACTTGAGCCTATGACTCGCTCCTATGCCTTTCACACTACTCGAACTCGGGGCAATGATCTCAGTGGCGACATTGCCATCCACCATCCACTTTTGCAAGTTTGGAAGGATTTCCAATAGCACGCTGTTGCTTCCAGACCCGATCGCGTCGTGAATCCGCCATTTCATCGACATGTGCATGTTCCCTGCATTGGCTTCAACGATTTTTCCAAAGAAAGAGTTTAGGGCAGAAGCGAGGACTGTGTCTGGGCGGGCTGCCTTGTCGAACTTTCCCTCGACGAAACAACCGTTCAAGTCCAACAATGGTTTCTTGATTTGATTGACTAGAGTTGATTTACTAACAATGAGACAGAATGCAAGGTTGATAGATAAGTTAGTGTACATTGATATTCATACAAAATGATACAAGTAAAATCAGTATTACTCACCCCGTCCCCGGATATCCTGATATCGTTGCCATCAATGGCTGATTGCCCAACGCAACACTAGACTGGAATAAATGCAAAAGCATCGACATCTGAACCGTCCGCCCATAAAACATATCCCCATGAAGCCTCAAACGGCTCTTCGTCGTGAACTCATCCAGCTCGTTTTTCCTGTAGCAACTACCATCACCGCTCTCCGCCATGATCTTCAAATCAAGAAACACATCATTGGCACTTTCATAGCAACAGCGTTCCGATGATGACGTTGATGACACATCGAGCAACGCCGAAATCAAAGAGCTCAAATAAAAGGGCATTCCCTCCCCCTGAGATTGCTGCTTCCCGCGCTTTCGCCTAACAAGAGCAGGATCTTCTCCGATATCGAAACTCGACAGAACATCCTCCGATCCCGCTCGAGCCCGCCCCACCGCCTCGCCCGTCGTTGCACTATTATTATTATAATCTTCTCCTCGAAATAATTGGTTCAAGACTAATCCGAGGCTCTTGAGATCATGTTCTTTCACTCGCTTATCAAATGGAGGATCGGTGGCATTAGCATTATCGTTGTTACCACCGCTGTTGTTGTCGTTCTTGAAAATAAACGCGCTCGAAAGATCAATCAATGTGGCGACATATTCCCCCTCCACCGGCGCCAAAACTATATTCTNGACAATTGTACACCACTCCCCCCTCATGGAAATCGGATAGCGTCTTGGAAATGGCCATGGCGGCTCGAAGACGCACGTTCAAATCCACCGAAGGACCGACCTCCACCTTCTGCAGCCATTCCTTCAACGTGATCCCACTCGCCCATTTAAAGCTCAACGCCGGCCGCTTATTAAAGCTCGTGACATCCGTCACCAAACGCTTGCGGCACGACCATGGCAGGAAATTAGAAATGTTCTGCTCGTGCAACAACTTGAGAATCTGCTCTTCACTCGGATTGGGAGCGATGATGACTTTGAAACCTGTGTCGTATAATCGATAAATAGCGATGTTGTCGCTCTGGTAGACCAATTGGGGAGACGTCGTTTGCGAGGGGGCCGGGCTTGCTACGCCGAAGGAGCTACGGGGAGGGGAGGAAGATCCTCCGAGACCTAACGATCCGAACGATAGACGGTCCATTTCCATTGATTAATCACGCGATATGGTAATCATGCGGGCATGCAGGTGGCAGATATCTACATGATTGAATGAACAATGGAGGCGCAACTGCCGGCCAACATCAAACCGGGTAAACTCCAAGTTCACTTTTACCTTACGCCCAAAAGGAAACGATTGATAGTATTGTAAATAATGCAGAAATATGATGAGGAAAGAGAAGATGATGGCTACTCGGTCAACTCAATACATCATTATCGCATGTTCGTATTACTAAATAGTGGCTCTATCTAGGTATTGTACATAATGGGTAGGTAGGTAAAGGAGTACCGCAAGGTACAAGACATAAGGTAGAGAAGAGTAGATGAGGATTTGCCGAAAGGCGGAACCCCGATCGCGCTAGGTAGGTATGTATTACGATGGGGAAGGTAGGTGAAACCAATAAGGTAGACGCACTTTAAATAAGTACTCCTAATATCTACGAAACCAAAGACATGTCGTGTGCGTCAGAGTATTGTATGCGTCCCGATCAAGTCCCAAGTCCCAATTCCCGATCCGCGTACGCATTGTCCCTGGGGGTTATCCCTAATGATCCCTTAGCTGCGAGCTGCAATCTTCAAGTACATACTCTCTTCTAGTTAGTGTGACTAAAATGATAGCCTAGATATAAGGTAAGGTAGGAGTAAGATTCATCGCACGTAAGGCACGCGCTTAAAGCGCGATGAACTGTATGTATCCAAGCCTAGATACATCTCAGAAGTCACAGCTTGCTATGTAATATTTTACAATTAGATATGACTTGCCGGTGATGATAGAGAGGTGAACGCGAGCGGTTAACCTTTCTGTCAATGTAGTCTTGAACTTTTAATAAAAATGTGCCGAGACATTTGCAAGAAGGAGAGTACGATACCTCCAATGAATACGTCTACTAACTCCATATGCCTACTAGCCGGAGTTCGAAAATGAACACCATATGGTGTTCATAATTATCTAGCCCCAC
>JALLOZ010000114.1:0-15833 GCA_036939875.1 Thalassiosira pacifica
ATTATGTACCATAGCACGCATTTGTGTTATGCAACAGATCAGGCATTAAAGATGTACCCCGACTCATCAGTACAAAAAGATGGGCATACAAACGGGCATTGGAGGCGATGTTTAAAGGATGTCGGTACGGGCATATGACCTTTTCTGATGTGTATCGGGGGTTGAGGTTTCTACTCGTACTATCCGTAGCGCTGCAACGTAGTTTTCATGGTTGTGTTATACCTCGCCGTATCTGGAACTTGGGGGGCAAAACCTCATGGGGACTACAGAGTACTATACAGGGACACTGTGGTCCCCATTACTCCGGCTCCAAGAAACTATCATCAACCAATCAATTTTCCTTTTCGGTGCAAAGGAAATCGTGGAGAAGGAAATTGAAATCTTTGGCAAATAATTGGTGATCAATTGGTCCTAGATGTCAACGTAGAGAACCTCATCGCCAATGAAGAATGAAGAGGTGGAGGAAGATTGATGATAATGGTGGTCTACATCAACACAATGCATTTTTAATTCGTTGTGATGGCATCAATTTTTATCATTGCAACTATTTTCAATTTTTACCGCTCATCCATTTAGTCATTTAGGATATCATAACATCTAAATACAACTTGGAGTGCCAAACTCATACTAGTAAAATAATTTATATGCATCACTAATATCATGGTGAACTCTTACTGCGAATTGAAATTCCTATTCTGGTCCTCAATTACAATCCATGCAGCATACCCATCCAATACCCAAATCATACCCAAAAAATGTGTATTGGGTGGGTATGATAATTAGTTATTACCGTACGTATCGGGTATCCAAAACAGGCCAAAAATGCCAGGTTTTTCGGGTACAATATCGGGTTTTGGGTATCGTATCAATCGGGTACAAAGTCCTGAATCTCACATCTGTGTAATCTATCTATCTAATATCTGTGTATCTCTCAATTCTCAATCTCTCCTCTCTCCTCTTCATCCTCCATCTCTCCCACTGCCATCCCACACAACCCAGACACAACCGTCCGCCCGCACCACCCCCTCTGCAATCATACCATCATGGTGGTGGGAGGCGTAGAGAATGAGCACGCTCCACCATCGTCGGCCGAAGAGGCGGCCGCGCTTCTCGGCGCCGCCATCTCCGTGGACGCCCCCACCATGTCGTCCGCGACGGCCACGTCGGGGCACGCCAATCCTCCGAAGGGGATGCACTCCATATTTACGGTGCAGACTCCCGTGCCCAACCAGGTGTTGTTTGTAAGGTTGTGCAATTTGAGGGCTTGGCTGAGATGGCATGCGGGTGGATTGGAGGATGATTCGATTGACGTTGAAGGTTTAGATAATGGTGTAAGTGGAAATGTCTCCATGGTGCCTCAATCACAACATGTTCTTGGCAACAACAAATACCACCTGTCATTATTATCGTTATGAATGTTTTTCTCATCTTGGTATCATATCTCTTTAATGTCTAATTCTGAAAAATATGCCGATCATCTCGGACATCTGTACGATAATGAATATTCATATGACAATTTTCATGATGCATTGGCATTGGCAGGTGAATCAACAGTTGGGAATATCTTTTCCAACGACCAATAATCAAAAGTCAAAAGAGCCATTCAACGCTGCTCGTTCCATCTTGGCAGTCCTGATGAAGTTGCTAGAGGCCTCTTCTGCCGTCGCCACCGGAGGCGAAGTCGGTGGGAACGTATCCGACGACCCAGCCTCCAAAGTTGTCAAATCATTCACCTCGCCAACTCAAAAACAACGAAAGCACGCTCATAATCTCCCCAACAAAAATGCCAAACAACACAAACCTCTGCCACCCCTCCTTTCGACGCCGATGCGGAATATGTGGGTGGAATGCATTTCCCTCTGCCTCGCTCTGGGTTGCACATTGCCCGGAAATCTTCGCACGGACGTGCACGCCTTTTTGGGGAAGATGATGGAGATTTCCAATTGGAACCCTCGTTCGAAAATGGCCGCGGGAGGGGTGAGGCTGGCCACGCTTCAGGTCTTGGGTGGGGTGTGCATATTGAATACGGATTTGGCCAAGAGGGCCGCACCCTACGCTTTGGAAATACTTCAATGCTGTCATAAGGGACTGTTGAGTGGAGGGGCCGGAGAGCCTGGTCATCGAGCGGCCTGTGTGAAAACTGCGTGTAGATTGTTGGTGGCGTGTCGAAGGGCAGCGAGTGCCAGTCCTGGTGCTGGATTTAATAATGGTGGTGAAGGTGATGATGATTCATTTGCAGTTCCAGGTGCGCTGGAGGAAAGAGTGGCAGTGGAGGCCATCAAATTCATGAAGAGGGCTACATCTGATAAGTACCCTGAAGTTAGGATGGGCGCGGCTGTGTTTGCTGGATTGGCTGCTCCGATGTTGATTCGAAATGTTCGCTTTTCGGGACCACCGAGGGCAGGGAAGGATGAAGATCCTTTGGCATGGTTGGAAGATGTGACACAGGTGGCCATGCGAAATATTGACGATGAGAGCGCAGGTGTTGCAACAGCATGGTCGGTGACTCTTGCGAGATGCCTATCTGCGTCAGCTGAACATGGCCAAAGCGTGCGGGATGCCGAATCACAAAACCAAGCCTCCAATCGTAGCGCAGATGTTGGTGATGAAGCCGTGTCTGCAGACACCAACCTGGACCTTGCTTCCAAATTTAAAGCCTTTTCGGAATCGCGCCGTGCTATTGCAACAACCGCTACCTGTTCATCGGTGCAAGCGACAATAGGCTATCTTGTTTCCCAGTTTGCCAAATGTGGAGGAGAAACGGCATCAAATCGATGTGGAGGGCCATATTCGATTGGAGGGCGTGCAAGCCGCATAGGTTACTCTGACACCTTGACAGAATTCTTGCGCCTGCAGGCGGCAAAGGGAGATTTTGCTCTCACGAAAGCGCTGGATCCTGTGCTGGAAATGGTTGGGTCAAATTTTGAGAAGCAAATCAGGAAAGATGGAGGAAATCTTCATTCACATGAAATGGATTTTTATGCTCCCGCATCTCCTCGCTCACCTCACGATAAGGTCCAGACAACATCCATGTTTCCTCTCGCAAGGAATTCGAAAGCAAAATCGACAGCTGACTCTAGTATTGGAAGGTAAGCCATTTTGATAATAAGCCCTCTTCTCCTAGCAGATGCACCTGAACATTTATCTCATTCAAATTTCCTTTGGCATCGATGAATGTTAAAGGATCCTGGCGTGTAACGTTGTGCGAAAAGGGATTTCAGAGAATCTGCCAGAGTCATCTCAACTGATGGTTTTACGTGAGCTTACCTCGGCATGTTGTTCTTCTGTGACCTCCACCACTGCTGATGGAGGCACGGGTTCAACTAGAGTTACTCAGTCAGAAAATGAGAAACAACTAAATCGCCATCAGTTACAGGTAGCCCTTGTTGAAATTAGCCACTTGATAGTTGCCATCGGGGAGGCTGGAGCGTCGAGTCTTGAAGACCTCATGCCAGCTCTTCGTGATTGCCTCTCACACATTGATCATGGTGTTCGGCATGAGGCTGCAGCGGTATATGCAGCAATTGCGCAGGCATTCCCATCAGTTGGGCGAGTTTTTGTCATTGAAAGTTTGGGCTCGTTTGGAGCTAACTTGGATGCTATCCAGAGTCTTTCGTCGCGGGCAGAATCGATGATTGCCTCACCTGTGCCAAAAAGCAGATTTCGAAGGTCGAACAATGAAACAAATAGCGGTACCAGTGCAGCCGATGAGCTCATGAAACATCAGGCAACATTGCATGGTAATGCACTTGCAGTTTCAATGCTCATGCACGAGTTTCCACACATTATGGGTGGTGTTGCAGCGGCAATCATCAGCAAAGTCTTTGACGTTATCAGCAAATTGTTGCAATGCCAGTTCAATGACGCTTTTGTGAAGGTACAGTGCAGTGATGGTGTTGTATTATTTCTCTGGCGATTCAAGTTCCTCATACTTACTTTACCTCTTTACCTCACTGAACTTTCCTATGTGATTAGACAAATCCAAGTGCAGCCTGTACTTGCATCAGGGCTGGATATTGCATGCTTTCTGGTGCTCTATCAATGGGTATAGATGCCATTGTTCCTAACCATGTGACGACAGTCTTTTCATACTGGCAGAATAGGTAAGTTCTGAATTACATCGATCCCTTTGGACTGGGCAGCTGTGACTAAACCTTTTCTTGCATACCATATTTCCATAGTTCTTTAAATATGTTGCCCGGTTTATCAAAGTTCTCCACGTCCCATGATTTACTCTGGGTGGAGACGATGCTGTCCTCCGTTGTGTCGTTCTTGAAATTTAGCCCCAATTTGCTGCTGGCGGTGCCAGATGCCCTGACCCGCCTCACTGCTCTTCTCGAGAAAGTGTTCCCTCTCATATCAAGTGGAGGTAGATTTGAGCGAGAAGCAAGTGACCCAGTAGGTAGTGCTCGGCTGTCCAGCGCAAGGTAAGAAATTCAACTACAAAGTCTTTTGTATCCATTGTCGCAGAAAAATAATCAGCTGATATTTGAGCTGATTTTTATTATCTCCTTAATTGTGACAGATCATCTGTGATGGAGGCTTATTCTTGGTTGCCTCCTGGGTCATTCCCTCTTTCAGCAGATAGGATCTTCTCATTCGCTGCTGCCCAGATTCAGGTGAGTTTCAACTTGTTCTTGGTCCATCTGCATGTGCCCAAATACTTTCACTTATGCAATACATCTGTGTTGCACCATTTAGGAATTGAGTGGAAGTGATATCTTGTGTTCACTCATTGACGGCCTTGTTAGCCAGGAAGACAAACTCATAGAAGCCCATTCGGTCGAACGTGCTGTTAGTCCGGGTCAGATTGGCGGCTCTGTTACACTAGACAACAACATTTCAATCCGCTCTTCAGATATTGTTCATCATAATGAACGGGAGGCAGTTTTGCATCTTCTTGCATGGAGAAAGAAATTTCGCATGCGCATCCATGATGATATTCTAAGCTTATATCTTCGAGAGGGGCACGAGAACTCAATCCCAACACCTCTTCATGAAGTTGGCACTTGGCAGGTGAGCGTTATCAACATTTTGCCAGTTTGTTTGTGCAGCTAATACCAAGGATACGTCTTATCCACATCCCCTTGAATAAATAATGTGATTAGTCCCCACCAGACCCAACAGGAACTTCCAAAGTGAGACTTTTGGACTCCAGTATTCATGTATTTGCAGCGACCTTTGGTCTCCAGGATGGCCACACACAATCGGATGCCCTACGTATGCTCGAGCAACTGTATTTGTTGACAGAAACTGAAAAGTCCAATCGTTTTAATGTTAGTACATCTCTTATTGCCGAAAGTCAAGGCAAGGTAAAGCCACAAGAGGAAGATGTACCGGCATCAAATGTTGTTGCGGTCATCTTGGCTTGTCTGCAAGCACTTCCCCTACATGAATCTACTTATGACACCCTCATTGATCGTGGACCTCCCTGGATGGAAAGAGCAACATCTCTTTTACTCAGGCTCCTTCCCTCTCCATCTGGGATTATAAGGCGAGGCGCTGCTGAAGGTCTTTCTCTTCTAGCAACACTCGGAGTAAGCGAGGATGCCCATACATTGCAGAGCACAATTCTCCATTCTCTTGACGAAGTAATGAAGGGGAGCAATGCCAGGACGAACCCTAACCCCAAGGCCCACGTCGAAACTGTTGCATTTGCTAAAGCAGGCGCCTTGTTAACTCTGGCATGCGTTCAAAGAGCAGCAAAGAAAATGAAGAAAAATGTAAGAGCACATGCGCTTGTAACTATTTCAGTGAACCTGACCTCATATTTTCCGAACTGTTCTCTCATTTCACAATTTCCCTCATGTTCCAGCAAGAAGAACGAGCTACATCAAGATCAGTTGCCAGGGAATCCGATAAACACGCAGAAGGCGACAAAACGCCTGTCATGATAATGATCACGAGGATTTTACCCGCTCTAGCAACCCAAAACCTTGAAGCTGAATTTCTCCTTGCTAGAATTCATGCATTGCACTCGTTCGGCGTCCTGATATCAAACTCAATTTCGACTAACAGCGCTCTCTCCCCAGAGCATGTTCAGATAATTTGGAAGGCTGTTGAAGCTGTTGAGTGCAGGTACGTGACCCTTTTATTCCGCTTGACCAATGTTGCTTTGTTCAACTTCTTTCGACTCATCAGTTCTGCAGTTTCCTTTGTGCATGGAGTGCGGTCGTTTCTGAAAACAGCAAAGGCCGGGAGGTACGTGATAGTTAATGTTTCTTGCACAAATGCTGATGCCTACACAAATTCTGACTGGACAGTTCTGTAACGTAATGCAGCGTGATAAGTTTGCATCTTGGCCTGCATTTCTCGCAGTTCTTTTGAGACTGATGACTACATTGCTTCCTTGGATTGGGGATCTGAATACTTTAGACCGTTGGTTAGCAAGTAGATTCGCGTGCTATGCATCCACAATTTTGGAATATAGCTCTAATCATCCAGTGGTTCTGTTCGAAGGCTCTGTTTTCTTTGAGCGTTTGAGTATGCACAGTCATCTTGTTGGAGCAAACTCGAGCTGTGTAGTCAACACTGACAATATAGCAGCTACAGCAACACCATTCTTGATCTCTGTACTCCAGCCGCCATATTCAAGGGTCGTGGCCGACAGTGAGCTAGATTTTTCCAGTTGCCATGGGCCTATCGATACGCAACGATCTGCTGTATTATGTCTGAAAACGATGTGTTCATCATCTGTTGGTTCAAACAATGCGTTCACACTGGGCTTAGGGAAGGCCTTATTTTCATTCCTGCATGATAGATGTGGACGCCGGAAGTTCCAACACTTCTCTGACTTCCGCTCCCTAGGTAAGAGCGTGAAATACTCTTTCATTTTCACGACTTCATTACTTTGATTAACGATTCATGTTTCCCCACAGCTCTCTCCCGTGCAGTTGCAAACTTCTTTGAAGATTGTCAGATGATTGAGACCGAAGTGATTGCTCTCATTCAATCAATTCTCAATGCCCAACTCATTGGGAGGGACGAGGATGAAAAATCTTTCATCCTCCTTCAGTGGTTACTGTTCTCAAGATGTTTAGGTTCTGGGGATGCAACTAAAGCTCTCGTTGATGCTGATTCTGACCTTTCAATTCCTGCACTTATTGAAAGAGCAAGGATCAATGCCAAGATCAGTGCATCACCTGTCTTAAAATACTCCAATCCACCCCGTTGGCAATTGAAATGTGTGTCTGCCAATATATCAGCTGTTACAATGATGATGCTTCTATCTATTGATGATGAAACATCCAGTGGTGGCTCTCTGTTCAATTTGAAGTCTGCCCAGTCACATTGCATTGACATTTTAAGGCAAGAAAGTAAATCGTATGGTGCCGGACTTCATTCGCAACCAATTTTCCATCTGGAAGAATTAGTCACGACAGCATGCAGCCTATCTACAGCAACATCGAACAACTCTGAACTTCCATCAGTTCAGATATCTGGGCTCAGGTTTTTGGTTTCATTGTTTCGAGCCTTCGGTAGCCAATTGGATGCCTCAACAAATGACGGCACATCTGCGCTTGAGCAGTACTCATCACAAATCAACTCCTCAGTAAAACATGCCCTAAATTCAGAGAGTATGCTCAGCGAATCTGTGCCAGGAACTGCGTTTCATCGCCTGTTTTCAGCAGGATGCGAGGCACTTTTTGTCATGATATCTGAAGATCTTCTTTCAGACCCGGTCACTGTGAGACGGCTCTTGCAACCAGTGTTACTGGCTGCCGAAGAAACTCCTTTTGTTCGATTTCCGGCAGCACATGGGAGTGATGAAGATTCTCTTCTCATGAGTACTACTCATGTGACAGACGATTCCCGTTCGTTTCCATTATTTCGACTATCAAAGCTATGTTTCATGGCAAAACTATCCATGAGCATCGAGCTTGGCGACATTCAACAGTCAAAAGTTCCCATAATTACTGGCGAGCTAGAAAAGGAAGAATTAGGAAGAGCAATTCATTGCGCTGCTGCTGCTATTGATGGCTTCTTCTTACAAGATGCTCAACAGAACCAGTCTAACAGTGCCGGTTTGACTTACAAGAACTTATCTGATTTGGATGAGTCTGTTATTCAAACATTGATTGAAAATTGGCCGACCCTTGGTGCCTGTTCTATCTCATCAATTATTAAGGCAATGAAAACTGCAGACATCAAAAGCGAAGAAAGACAGGCTTTGCAGCAATGGCTCACAAAACTTGCTCCTGTGATTGTATCTGGGTTGCGTCATTCGCTTTCTAGACTTCATCTGGGCAGCAAGAAGCCTTCGCCAACACTATCATCTGCTTCAGCAACAGCTGCTCTGTGCGTGTTTGCTCTCCGCCGTCTCGTGACCGGCAGTGAATGTGTTGGGGTTGAGTGTTTATGTTCAAATGAACTTGGTGAAATTGCCACCATTGTGGCAGAATGTGTCACATTCAAAGCTCTTGGATTGCCCAAGTCTGAAGGTGGAAGCACTAATGATCCAGGACACAAGCTGCCATTGTCAAAAGATGACAATGTCCTGGTGCAACAGGCGTGTGGTTTGATTGGAGACTTATGCCAACAATATTCTACCATTGGGATGGATGTGTCAATTCTTACTCGGGCAGCTGTGACCCCTCTAGTTGCTTTTCAAGAGTCAAGGATCATTGCGTCCAGAAGTTTCGAGACCATCATTGCTTCATGCATCAGATCAAGTCAATCTTTGCTTCAATCCCACGCAGAAGAAGGCATAGCAGAATTTGAGAAAGCACTGGTGCAACTAGTGATGACAATTTTGAAAGATTCGGCTGGGCTAGGGGAGGATGTAAAGGCGGCCTGTCTGTCACTCCTTCAAACCTGCTGCGAAAAGACAAAAATGTCACATGAAGAATGGGGACAAATTGCGAACTACTCAGCAACCGGTGGATTCTGGGATGCTTGGGCTATAGTTTGCAAAGCACTCCCTCCAGGATTCGGAATTAAATGCAGTATTGATGCCATCAGGACCTCAATGGGCGATCTTCAATCTGGCCATCGTCATACCACCACCCTTGTTGCATTACAGACTGCTCTTCACACTGCTACTGCAAACGACCCATCCTTATTACCTTTCGTCTTGCAATCCGTTGGATGTGAGATCCTTCAGCTATTAAGAGCTCACGGTATGCGAATCTTAGCTGGACCAGGCTTTGATGAAAATCGTGTCACAGTATGTGCCGAGTCGGTGAAGGTGAATATTATGGCATTCCAATTCCTGAATTCCACATCTACCGAAGAAAGCAAATACGTTCCTTTCACATCTGCGTTGTTTGGAGTTCTTGCAGAGTGCATATCGTTTAATGGGATGCCGAATCACCCCAGTGGCAAAGCTGGTGCCGATGAAACCATTGGCAGAATGTGCGCTCAAGTCTTTGTCCATGTTGCTCGGACTACTCCAGTAATGTTCAAGTCAACCATCACTGTTATCTCCCCGGAGAGTAGATCTGTTCTCGAGGCAGCTGTGCGAGCGGACATGAGTGGGTATGCAGCACCTAAAAGGGAAACGAAGAAGAAAATTAGCCTGAAGGGCTTCGTGCGAAGATAAATATTTTGAGGGAAAAGAAAGAACTGCTTCTGTTTTCCACGTTGGTACAGCAGATAATGTAATTGATAAGATAAGTTTTGAGTAAGCCAGGCAGTTGTCCCCCAGCGAGAGATGGCCTCAAGTTTGCCGTATGGGCAGGCACAATGGATTGTACCTAATGGCGGACATGAGTGGGTGTGGTATTGTGGTACGAATGCAGTGTTGAATAGTGATACAAAAATAATGAGAAGATCATCCATACGCATGGGCTGTTCCGGCTATAATAAAAATGGCCCGAGGTAGGCTGGGGCCAGACAGCCAGGTCTGTTGTGCATGGACTGCATTCAAGGTGGAGGATACAATGTGCATTTCAGTGTGATGTCAAACACTCATTGGTGTAACTTCCTTTACATTTGCCAGTGATGAGTGCCTTCACCAAAATTTGACAATGTTGCGAGGAAATGCTAGGATGTTATCATATTTTTTGACAAATATTGTCGTCATTGGCGTTAAATATGATCAATTCATGCATGAACCTGCATATTTTTTCAAAGGATATCCAATGAAGGTTCGTTGGTTTATTGAGAATTAACCCCCAACACCCTCACAAATACCAGCCTAATCCAACAATATTGCACAGCGCCAGCGCCTGATCAACCGATCCACCCCCCACTTTATTCAAGACCAAAATTTTCCTTACTTGGCCAAAGTGTCCTTGAACCACTCTCTGTTCTCAATCTCCTGCTCAACCTCCTCGGCAATATCGGGGTAAACCTCCTTCATATCATTCGTGCTCATGTCCCTGCTCGTCTTATTCACCCTCAAGAACGCAATCTCCTTCTCCGTATCCTCGATCATCTCCTGCGTGAACGCCAATCCCTCCTTGGCATCCTCGATCAATTGAGCCTTTTTGGCCTGATCCTCGGCGGACCATTCGTGGGTCACGGCCGGAGGAGAGGAGGAGGTGTACAATTTTTCGAGCGATTCGACGAGGGAGACGTCGCGGACCGTCTTTTTGGCGGACGCGAAGTCGATGGGGGCGGGAGCCGCGGAGTACTTTTCGGCCATGGCGTCGGCTTGGGCCGTCCAGGCGCGGAAACCGGATACCATGGCGGCGAGTTCATGGTCTCCCTTGAAGACTGAGGAGGACCTGATTGAGTGTGAGCGAGAGACAAAACGAAAGTGCAACCGAACGCAACGCGAAAACATGGAAGAAGGGTGGTAGGTGAGTAATAAAATCACGATTTCAAGCCAACCGCCGACGGAAAAAATCACAGCCCTCCTGGATATCGGTGCCTAATTAACTCACCAGTCAACGCTGGATAGGCGCTTGGTCGTTCGGCGGAAAGCTCCAGAAAGGCTCATGGTCAAAGTATTTGATCTCGGCGTCGGCTTTGCTGTCGGATGCAACAAGCACGAACAAGCATGCAACGCATTGTTCGCGGTCGGACGACGGACGGACCGTCGGCGAGCAGCCCGCCGGCCGGCCCAGCCAGGAAAGAGGCTGAAAAGAGGGGGGCTCCCCGGAAAGGCGTTCTAAAGTTAGGAGTATTTATGGTGATCATGAGGGGGGTTGCCCGCTTTAAACAGATCCTCCCACGCGCGACAACGCAAGATCACAACACGAACAGATCACGAACAACAACGGCAATCAGCAACGAAAGACAAAGACCATGGCGGAAAAATGCCGATAGGTCAACCGTAGCATCGCATCACAAGTCGCAACCATAGCAACGCTTACATCCATTCGACCCCCACAATCCACACTTCAATAGCATTATTAACACGACCAATAATTTTCCACCATGTCGGGAATGCACCTGAGTCGCGAGTTCTTCGAACTCATCAAGGCCATCGGCGAATCCAAATCCAAACAGGAAGAAGATCGGATCATCGCCCGGGAGGTCGTGACCCTCAAGAAGAAGCTCGAATCCGGTGGCGCCGGATCCGGAGGCGGGCCCAGTTTGGGCATGATCCCGGGTGGATCGTCCATTCCGGGAGCTTCGGGCGCCAACAGTGGTAATGCGTTGAATACGAATAAAAAAAAGGCTAGGGAGTTTTTGGTGAGGGTCTTGTATGTGGAGATGTTGGGTCATGATGGAAGTTTTGGGTATATCAAAGCTGTGGTAAGTAGATGGGTCGATATTTCCGGATGGGTTTTGTACTAGGCCGCTGTGGAATCATATCCAGAGGATCTGTTGGCATATCTTGTGTTTGGTTTTGCTGAATGACGATCAATGAAATTACCAAGATCTGTTCTGACTTATTGTGAAGATAGATCATTTTGGCTGACAGCATGCACAACAAGTTTTAGATGGGTTTTTGTGGAAATCAACTCACTTTTATGCACCCATTCTTACTAAATTTTCGTGATTTGTACTCTCCTACAGGAGCTTGCCGCCTCCCAATCCATCATCCACAAACGAACTGGCTACCTCGTCTGCTCCTGTTGCCTCTCCCCTGAACATGAATTTCGTTTCATGCTCATCAATCAAATGCAACGTGACCTGAATTCCTCAAACCTGCTTGAATCAGGTGGCGCACTCCTAGCTGTTACCAGCCTCATCACTGCAGATTTGGTGGGCACTGTCAGCACTCAGGTGATGGCACTGCTGGAACACACAGCTGAGACTGTACGAAAGAAGGCCATCATTGCTCTGCACAGATTGCATCAACTGGCCCCCGATGCAGTAACAAAGCAGGAGTTGGTCGAGAAAGTACGAAGGATGCTGTGCGATCGTGATCCCGCTGTGATGGGAGCAACCCTCAACGTCATCGAGGCTATGGCGCGCGTGGACGCCCATCCCTTCAAAGACCTGGTACCCAGTCTGATATCTATCTTGAAACAAATCTGCGAGAGGCGACTTCCCAGCGAATACGATTATCATCGCATTCCAGCTCCGTGGATGCAGATGAAGCTAGTGAGGATATTATCGGTTGTTGGAAAGAATGACAGCAACTGCAGTGAGGGCATGTATGAAATATTGGGAGAATGTTTGAGGAAGGCGGAGGAAGCTGGGATTAATGCCTCCAATGCCATTGTGTATGAGTGCATCCGGTGCATCACGAACATCTACCCAAATCCCGTCCTATTGGATGCAGCGGGGGCTTCTATTTCTAGATTCCTATCCTCGCGATCTCAAAATCTTCGATATTTGGGTGTTACAGGCCTTGCCTCTATTGTCGAGAAACATCCCAAGTATGCAGCGGATCATCAGCTGGCGGTAATCGAATGCCTCGAAGATCAGGATGAAACACTGTTGCGCAAAACACTGGATCTTTTGTACCGCATGACGAATCCTGTTAACGTTGAGTTCATCACAGACCGACTGCTTCATTTCCTGCGCGGATCTACCGATCCCTACCTCAAATCCGACTTGACAGAAAAGATATGCACCATTGCTGAACGCTATGCCCCCAACAATGCTTGGTATGTTAGAACCATCACTGAATTGTTTAAAATTGCTGGTGATTTGGTAGATTCAGCCGTGGCGACCAACCTCATGTCGTTAATTGCGGAAGGAACTGGCAACGAAGAGGATGATGAAGAGGCAGACATGGTCTTGCGAAAACAAGCAGTGGAGCTTTACGTGAACCTGCTTGGCAATCCTCCCAACCGTATGCCACGTGTTCTTGTGGTAAGTCATTGAACTTTACCCAATGCTATTGGTTTGTCCATGATAATATTGGCTGAACCACCATGCCTCTTTTCCACTTCGTTTGACTAGGAAACACTTGCATGGGTCCTTGGAGAGTACGGATATCTCAGCTCAGTCATGCCTCTGGATGCCATCATTGACGGAATGTGCAGACTTCTCCATTCAGGGAGCACAGCCAAACTTGGAGGGGGGGCCCAGTCTACCCGCCGCTTAGTTTTGTCTGCTGTCATGAAAATGGTCGCGCAAAGTGGAAGCTGCCCTGCTGCCGCAGCCAAGGTTGTTGATGACTATACGAAAAGGTATGTTTTGGGAATGCTATGACGTGATGCTACTGGGTATATTTTCTGAAATAATTCACCCAGAGAAATATTTGCATTCTCTCTTTGAAAGTTCTGATCCTGATGCTCAGAAGAGGTGCCTGGAATTCCAAACAATTTTGACCCAAGCTCCGCATTTGCTGGGGGAGGTCTTCCCTGTTGATGCTAGTCTGGAAGATGTAGATGTGGATGTGAATATGAGCTTTTTGGANCTCACCGACTGCCGTCTGGGACTTTCCCATGATCAACAAGACGATCCAGTTTGACGAGGACGACGACGATGATGACATGAATGCAGTTGCCACTCAATCTTCCAGCGCATTCAAAATGACTCCTTATGAAAAGCCATCCGAGAAGACTTATGGTCAGGGTTCAATGCAGGGACTAGGAAGCACAAATATGGGTCCCACTGGAGCAGCAAATGTCGCCTTGCCCCCTGGTAGTGCTGGTGCAGGTGGACTTAGCCCAACTGCGACAGCCACTCAAGCACAGCAGCCTACAAACCCTGGAGAACCCCAGCTTGTTCTCCGAAATGTTGCAAATGTGTGGGGGAAGGCACCACCACCTCAGGCCGCTGCGGCACCATCTGTGCCCTCAACTTCTTCCTTTGCCAGTGCACCTGCCCCATCGGCACCAGCTGGCTATGGTTTTGGATCTAGTGCACCAGCTGCGGCTGCCCAAGCACCACCGGTCAAAACGGCAGAGCAATTGGAAAAAGAGAGAATGGCTGCAGCCTTGTTCGGAGGCATGTCAGGAGTTCCGCCGCCGCCCGCGCCAGCAGCAATGGCAACGCCACAGATGACTCCAGCCGCCCCGGCTCCTCCGCCTGCACCAGTTGCACCCGTTATGACTCCACAAGTTCCTCCTCCTGCCCCTGCTGCGCCAGAAATTGATTTGTTAGGGTTTGATATGGACATGGGTCCGACCACCACTACTATGCCTACCTCAGTCGACATGCTTGCCCCCACACCATTGGTAGAGGAATCTGCTCCAGAGCCTCCTGCTGCTCCACCTGCACCCGCACCAACTGCGCCAGCCCCTGCGCCTGATGATCCCTGTAAGTTGATTTGGCACGTCGATTGTTCTGTCAGCTCCTTAATTCTAACTTCTTATTTTTGCCCCATCCATCCTATTACCTAAAACATTCTTCATGATGCAGTTGCTGCCGCTGGTCTGTTGGATGGTTTCGCAGAATCTGCTCCGCTTCCATCTTTTTCCACCTCAAATGCACTTGATTCTGCCAAGTTTGAGTTTGGCGGGGCCCCAATTGCGCCTCTCGCCCTCAATACACCCCAATTTGGTGAACATTGGGGACAATGTCCATCCACTCACCCCATCAACATCCCATCCTCTACAAACTCGAGCACGTTATCCAAATTCATGGAGTTGTGTGGAAGGGCAGGGTTGCACAAGGTGGAAGAAATTGCTGCAACGAATGAAGGGATTGCGGCTTGCATGGCAGGAGGCGGCTCATCGGTTGCGTTGGTACATGGGAAGATCTCTCCACTTCCGGGCGGAACAAGCTCTCGTGTTGATGTAACAGTGAAGAGCACTGACCCACAGCTTGGAATGAGTTTGTCCATGTATCTTCAGAACATGATTCGCTAAAAGCTGTATTCTTATGTTCAGAGTGCGGATGTACTATTTTTGTTGGGATGAAATTGTCTAATTGTTTTAATAGTCTCAATTTTACTAAAAGCTTTTCAAGGCACTTGTGGTTACAACGTATAGGATGATTATGAGTATGGAGTGATTGGCAAGAATACACACGGTGAAAAGACTGTTATTGTAAACTGATGATTCCGAGCACAACGCTTGCACTCATCAAGGTAGTAGTATACACTGCCGTTCCTGCTCCATTTAATGTTGTGGCTGCTGGTGCTTTCTCTGCGCATTCATAGACGATTTTGGGTGGATCCCCCTTGTATACAACATCGATTTCATTTCCATCAAGCAATTCACCAGTGATCTTCCCTGAGTCTTCATCATACTCCACACATCCATGAAATTCAATATCACCACCAACATTTTGTAAAACACCCTCAAATGTACCTCCTTTCACTATGGCTTCCCCCATGATAACTTGAAGTGCAACACCATCACCACTAGCAGTTCCACATACTTTTACAGTGCATCCCAATCCAGGTACGAATCTTCCGCCGTTGAAAGTAGCTTTCGAGCCACCTTGCAATACCTGAACTGCGTCCCCTCCTTGCGTCGTTCGCTCCCTAGTGGCATCACCTCCATAAACCACCACTCCTTCTTCGAATGTTGCTTCGCCTGACGGATAACCCGAGTCTCTTGTCGTGCTAATTGTTACTCCTGTACCACCCACGC
>JALLOZ010000115.1:0-16273 GCA_036939875.1 Thalassiosira pacifica
AGCCCACACTAACTACCATACTACATACCATACTAACTACCATACTACCATACTAACATACTACCATTCGCTCATGTGCTGTTTCTAGTTGAAGGTCTAACTATTGCAACTCGCGCCAAATCAAACTTATCCAATCAGTTTTACATCATCAATCACGCCACAAACCCAACTGGAAATTTCTATGGTGCCCCAAGCAGATCATTGACCAATAATCAGTGATAAAACAGGTAGAGTTATCTTTCTAACTGTATCAAAGTTGATCCATAATTGGCCAACTCTAACTTTAATAACTTATTATTTTATTTCAGTTTATAACTCTAACTTTCAAACTTTATTCTTCTTGACATATGATAACTCTACCTCAAATACCTTTTACTTTTTTGTAGTTTTTGTAACTCTAACCTAACTGTACTTCTGTGTTATTGATAATATTGATATACCTTTGTCAAATTTAAAATGGACCTACATAATTGTTTTGGTTGGTGAGCACAACTAAATCATATATTACATCTTACCCTTTACTTGACTTTCCTCAATATACTACATACTTCACTGTATTTGTATTGATAGCAAGGACAGTGACTAAGAGAAGGGGTGCCAACTCACTCGAATGCCAGCTACATAAAGAACTATCAGAGTTGTGAAACTTTCAAGAGGAAGAAATTCCTTCTCATTTTAGATCCTGTGAAACCCAAACATCTAAAAGATATATCTGGAGAAAATTATGACATCCTCATTGGACCAATTCTTTTGAGAAGAAGGACCTATCACGCAGGAAGAACCTTGCAAATTACTGCAATACAAAAGGTTATATGCAATTGATTTTGTTCTTCCTTGACCATAAGAAATTATTCCCAACTTTTTTCCTTATTGCGCAGTGTGAGGCAATAAGGGAGAATTAGGAGGTTGGATATGAGATATTTTTCAGCCTCTCTGGCTATATCTCTGTGCATTGTCCTACCAGGCTCAAGGTTACAACTTGTGATAGACTAGTAATGCTGGCAGCAATCATCCCAAAGTTATATGTTGACTGAGAGTGGGTTGACAAGGAGTATTTGAGAAGGTGTAAACAGAGAGCCTGGGAGAAGGAAAATATGAAGTGGAATTTGGAGCACATCATTTATGCTAAGATTATGGGAGAGCAGCATCCTCCAGTATTGATGCTTGCTGATCTCCTTGTTGAGGGAGGGACAAGTGTTCTTTAGTGGCACAGGGAATAAGGTTGTGGTTATGGATAGCTAGGATGGGGGATAACAGGTGGGTGGGGTAGCTGGAGGCTTAGCTGGTAGTGTAAGGGGATAATGTAGGATAGAGGTCTAACTCTAACTCAAGTCAACTTTTTGAGAGTGAGGATGCCTAACTCTAACTCAACTCAACTTTCTTCATAGAGTACTGAATTTTGTTAATTCCAACTTGACCAAACTTTTGAAAATGTATTTGACCAACTCTAACTCTAGTAACTTTTTGTGTATGTCAGCTCCCCAACCATGACTCTGTTTACTTTTTGTTAGTGATATCTGTTAACTTTAACTCTACCAACTTTTTTCAAAATGAAAGTCTCAACTCTAACTCCACGGTTGGAATTTTTCTATCACTGCCAATAATAGTGCTTCCGGCTTCAGTTCTCAAGCAGAGCAGACCATGCAGATGTGCAATTGCACTCCAGGCAGCCCCGCAACTCCATATGATCATAACATCAGTATCCCAAATGAATCCCCAGGCTTCTGCATGGGGTATTGCTATGGCTGTCACAACCCAAACTGCAGCGTGACTACCTGCCCTCAGAAGACCAATCCCATAGCTATCACTTGCATGGAGGTCACCAAGCTTGCAATTGCAGCAGCTTGTCACAACAGACTCATTGCCAGAGCCTGCTCTGGTGATTGAGGGCGTGGACGCGGCCATAGCCATGGTGGACAAGGACACGGAGGCGCCAGATCCAAATGCATCATTGTCCTATACTTCAACATGACAGCAGCAGAGCAGGGGCAAGTGGTTGGGCAATTCATGAATAACCCCTGTGCTCAAGCCAATCTTTTCAGCCATATTCAGGCCCTCCAGGGCAACAACATTGGCCAGGTGCCTCCTCCGCCAGGCTGCAGTGTATCAAATGGTTTCAATTAAGGCGCCAGCAGCAACCCTCATTGTCTTGTCATAGATATTGCTGACAAACCTTCCGATGTGGAAACCCTCAACGCAATGCTTTCAACTGTCCAGCCTCTCTTCATCAAGGCATATCGAGCGCTGCCCCACATTGCCCTATTCTTGGGATATCAGCAGGATGAATCCGTCAGCTCTGTCATCACGGCATGCATTGACTCAGGTGCTTCACTTACCACCAGGAATCTAGCATTCATATGCGCTCTCTTGGACCACGATCTATGCTGCATCCATCAAGCTTACGTTGCCGGTGATAAAAACTATCATGCTATCACCCTCTCTGAGATCGTGTCAAGTCACGAGAACGTCATCCCAACCGCATCCTTGCCAGTCATCTTCAAGCTTTGGACTCCCCACACTCTCTGTAACACTGGTAGCCTACTTCATGTCAAGTTTTGTGCGGATTCAATGTCTCGGTCAACTTCATTCTTGGCAATACTTTCCTATGCCCAGTGAACACGATGCTTGACTACGACAGTGACCTATTGTGCTGCATCTTCCTTAATGGCGACACTGCTTTCCCTCTTCAGTACAAGCCTGTTACCCTTACGCGGAACTAACAAGAGGCATTTCCTTGCAAAGATTAATAACACCCGTTAGAAGTTTAATGTCCAAGAACCTCCTCACCCAAAGCCTTCTGGTCGGAACATCCTCATCAACTCAGTTCATGTGATGGGTTCTGATGATCATTTGTTGACCCAGCGCATTTCTTGCAACGCGGCGCAAGCTTCCAGAAAGCGCGTCCATGTTTATGATCCTGACACTAACCAATCCTGTCTGGACAGTGAACCTAACCCACTCAGTGGGGTTGGGAATGCACCTTTCATGAGTATTGCAGCCACGACATCCATTGCCGGCAATGGAACTACATCTGACCTTTATGATAGTATTAGCGGGAAATTTGGGCATGAGTAAGCCAAGGGACACCTTGTGTGCTACTCACTTCCCCTCTGCATTCAATATTTAGCCACCCATAACACTAATAGTGCTGAAACATTTTTGTCAAATAATAATCCTTGACTCTAAGACTCTCAACCAATTCAACCAGCTTGTCAACGGAAATCTGATTCTAAATGGAAACGTACAGTGTTCTTTCAGAACCATGGGTTTCTGGGTCCCCAAGATGAATGAGATATTGTAACGCCAGAATCAGGTCAGGGTGTTTTGTAGAGGAGGCTGCATCCTGCCACACCACTGGATTCAATTGACCACGCATTCATTTCAAAATACGATGAGTCAATACATGGTAAAAAAACTCAAAGCCGAGCTCAAAATTGACTACATCACGTCGTCTCAGCAGAAATTTGTCTCTGATCTCATCATCAAGTACTAGTCCATCTTTGACAATAACGGCGTGATGATCCCGGTCAAGGATTGCAAGTGTAGCATCGATACTGGCACCCATCCTCCTATGGCATGCAAGAGCATCACATACAGACCTCTTAGAACCCTTACAATTACCAAGGCCATCCAAAAGCTTCTGGACATCAAACCCATCAAGCAGGTATATGACGGTGTTTGGCTATCCATAGACCTCCTAGCCCCAAAGCTGCATCAAGAAAGTTTCATCAAGATTGAAAACTTTGTCTGGCAATCCTGTGTCAATTACATACCTCTCAACTCTGTAACTCAAGTCATCACCTTCTCATGTCACTGTTACAATGGCGCCATTCAGAATCCTTTTGACGGGTCTATCTTCAAATGGCTTATGGATGTGCCATCCAACTACCATCAAATCAGAGTGGACAAGGCACCTCAGGAGAAGCTTGCCTTTGCTGGCCATTTTTGCTCGAAGTACACATATCTTGTATGCCTTTCAGCCAGGTCAATGGGTCTGTCATTATTATCATCTTCTTCATCCATGACATGGATCAGATGTGAAAAGAGGTTGCCCGCTCCTGCAACATCGACATCAATGCACAATGTAACACTACCATCATCATTGATGACATCCTAAGCTGGGCTCCTACCTTTGAAACCACCATGAAATACCTCAAGTTCCAGATCCAAGTCTATCTGGCACAGAACCTGTAGTTGAGCCTCAAGAAAAGCCTATCCTTCTCTCCCCACATCAAATTTGTTGGCCACAACATGTGCAACAATATCAATTGCCCAGTGCAATCCAAATACGCACTCCTTAAAGCATGGCCATGCTTTAGCATCATTTGGGATGTGAGAAGTTTTGTTGGTTTCATTTTATTCTATGCTTGTTGTATCCCTTAAGTGGAAATCTGCATGACCTTATTGCATTCCCTCATGGAGGACCCTTATGAAACAAGTGTGGTGGCTACTGCCACTGAGGTCCATTACACTGAGCGCAACGACCTGATCAAAGCCCTCTTGGCCAATCCATGCATTGCTTGCTATGGCCCACTCTTACACTGCTACCTCTTCACTGACCTCTTGTCCCATAGTTTTGGATACGTCCTATACCAACCAAATGTAACCAGTGATTCACTGGACATGATGAAGCATGAGATTACCAGTGGTGAGTGAAAATTTCTGAAGCCAAACTTAACCTTGCAGTCTTTTCCAGTTGTCTTTGGCTCTCGCCACACTCAAGGTAACAAGAAGTTCCTCCACTCCCACCTAGGCAAGGCCTTCTTGGGGGACTGGGTCATCAACAAGAATTGTACACACCTTTAGACAACCTGCTTCACGTGGGTCACTGAGTGCTACGCTCTGCAGTTTCTTCTGTCATAAGATGGGCCCAATCCTGTGTTCTTGCGACTCCAGATGCGTATCATGCTCTTGTCTATCAACATCGTCCACAGGAATGCAGCAGCTTTGGCAGGTCCAGATTTCTTTTCTTGTTGCAGGGCCGACTTGTATTACAACCCCCTTGTCCTCAAGTATCTCAACACGACCACACAATTGTGCACTCTGTACCCTCCTGCCATGGGGCCTATACTCCCTGAATATATGCCTGTCTGCTGTGGACCTTATGTCCAACTCTCTCAAGCATCACATTTATATCAATATATTGGCACTTCAAGGCAAACACACTCCTGAAAATTACCCACCATTGCCACCACCAGGCTCACCCTGAAACACCGTTGCCCAAAAACACCAAAGCAACAAGGTTCTCCAACCCCAGTTGATTGTCGAGTCTTTGCTTTTGCACGCAAAGACAATCGTTGCCATCCCCATCGCCCATTGCGATGGCACCAACAGCAATGGACCAAAATGCTCCTTTAGGGGTCAAACCACAATTGTGGTATGACTCTCCGACTGAAACCAGTGGTCCCCCAGATCCTACGCAGGAACCACTAGAAGATACCAGTGCGCCAGAAATTTCAGGCGCAAAATCCTATAAACAACCCCATGTTTCTGGGACTGAAAGGGCGTCCCTGCAAATCAACAGCAACGCTGACCCCATCTCCCAACCAGATGGGGTTGCTGAGCAATTGCAACCCTTTCCCTTCAAAGGAGGGGCAAAAGCTCAACCCATCCTCATGAAGAGGAGCCGACGACCTGAACAGGAGTCGCTTCCGCTGCCCTCGCCCACCTGTGCTCGATCTATATATGGCAAACACTACACGAGGCTCATCCAGAGCCCTGCTACCTTTGCTCCTCCAAATTGATATGTAATTGCGGCCAATGTCCCTGCTCCATTGCAGGAAGGCCCTGTGCCAAGACATGCAGTCCAGGAGAGCGCCAGCAATGCTGCAACACTCCAGTCCACCATCCGAGGTACAAAACTTGTGAAGAGGTACTTCAAAGCAACCCCACCACCCAAAGAGCCAAGAACAAAATTGCAGCTCAGCAATGGAAGTCTCTACTCAATGGAATATTGGGGGGAACAAAACCAAGCAAAAGCTCCACTGATGGCCTATCTGGTCCCCTCTTTGATACCCAGCAAGCAGAAGAAGACGAGACCACTGGTATCCCATCAGCGCTATCGCAAAATTTCACTCCCACAGCTGCGGGAATCACTGGTGCACCAACGCCCGTCAGTGATAAGACGGACAATGCACCAGATCATGGGGAGGGCTTGTTGACCAACAAAACAAGTGCCTCCAATCCTCAAACAGAAGAAGGATCAAGTGCCAATGCAACAAACGCAAAGAGCACTTTGGAGAATCCATATAATCAAGCTGTGATAACGCAGAGCGATGACAGAGCAAATGGAATTGGGGAGAGAGGAATTGGATCTACACCTGCTGGAGGAGGAGGAAATCAAAATCAAGGTCAGAGTGGAGATAATAGGAGAGGCAAAAGGAACCAACTATGAGGGAACACATGTGTGACATGAAGAGGCAGCCCAATAACACTAGTAGGGATGCAACAAGCTGTGCACAGAGGAGGAAGAGCCCAACCAGGGCAAGCTGGAACAAACACTGGCATGGTCAATCCTTTTGACCAGTTCAAGCCAATGTTGTACACGGAGGTACAGCTTTGTGTAAAAGTAAAAGATTGTCAACTACAAGACTTCTCACCTGCAGACCAGAAACTACTCAGCATCTACGGAGGTACAATCCATCAGAATGATGGTACGCACCTCTTGGACAGAGTCGACGCAACTGAGGACTGCAGACTACAGCGCCTGCACAAGCGCGTCTGCTTCATCAATCATAGACTGTGGGACCTACCCTCTGGGGCAATAACAGACAGATTCCTGACTCTGCTAACAAGCATGTGGAGAGGAGCTCAACTGGGCTTGTGGAACTCGGAAAAGCCGCTCATATTTCTTGCCTGCATCCTTCACAAAATACATGGCAAGAAATACACCTTCCAAGAAACAAAAACAATCTTCAGGCAGAGAATGGATGCTTGGGAAGCGGAGAGGATTGTGACCCTGGTACGGTCAATTGAGGAGCATGCATTATGTGGCCTCCAACGATGTCCAGGGATCAACAAAGTTGAATCAGAAACGATGGCAAGACGATTCAATGCCATGGTCAAGAACGGCAAGCTCCGGCCAGCAGTGAGGACACTGACGGAATGGGAAGGAGGAAGACTGATCCGTCTGAATGACCACTGTTCCCTGACAAACAGACCGGTCATCAATGTCCTCCATGAGAAGCACCCCCAAGGTGCTATCCCACAACAGGAAGATTTTGATATATATCTGGATAAACCAGATAGCATGCCAATCAACTGCTATGAGGAAGATGTCCAGCAAGTTGCATCTCGTCTTCAAGGCGCGGCAGGATCAAGTGGCATTGACGCAAAGCTTTTCAAAGACTGGCTCCTGCATCACTAAAGTCAAATCGCAGGAGCTTTGGTTGGAAGTAATCGAATGGGCAATACTGCTAGCAAACGGATCCCCATGCAGTTATTGCACACTCAGCTCTGCAAGAATGTTTGTGGCTGACAAACCCCAGAAAGGTGTCAGACCACTGGCATGTGGCAAAATCATGATGCGGTTGATTGGCAAATGTAACGTAAATAGAGAGGCAAAATTAGCGGCCAGGAAAGCCTACGGAAATGCTCAGCTCTGCGCTGGGATCCAAGCAGGTATCAAAGGCAATCTCCACGCCATATGAGAAATCTGGCCAGAGTCAGCTGGCTGGATCTTCAATGCCAGAACTGAGGAAGCCCCATGCCAGAGCTCTACCAAGCTGTCAGGGATGGAAATACCACACCCCTGGCCAAAGGCACGACCTGGGCGGGCCCAGATCCACTGTTCCCAGATGATACAGACCCCTGCCTCCTGGAGGAGGCACCTGACTCTGCATTTGTGGCTGACACGGGCTACGGAGCCCTGCTAATTGATGCACACAATGCATTCAATCTATTACACAGATATCTCATGCTCTGGACTGCATTCCACCGCTGGAATATGAGCAGCAGGTTTGCCTTTGACCACTACCGCCAACACAACCTGATCTTTGTACAAGATGTTCCAGGTAAAGACTGCTATATCATCACAAGCAAAGAGGGCGTTGCACAAGGGTTCATGCTTGGAATGTTTCTCTACGGCATCGGGCTCATGCCACTATGCAAGAAGATGAGAGTGGCGACCACCCAAGACCTATCCCTTGGATATGCCAATAATGTGGCTGGAGTCGGCCAGGCAAAGGCCAACACAGACAGGATGGAGTACATGATGGACCATGGGCCGGTATATGGCTACACACCCAAGCCCATTAAATCATATTACATCTGCAAAGGAGAAGACAAAGCAAAGGCACGGGAAACCTTCAAGGTGAAAGGGATCACCATCCAGCTTGTCAGGAAACATAAATACCTGAGTGGTTTCATTGGCAACTGAGAGCTCACGAAAAACTGGATCAAAAAGAAAGTGGCAACCTGGGTAGCAGCAGTCAAGTCACTTGCCAAGGTGGCAATCAACCACCCTCAGGCAGCGTATGCAGGCTTTGCCTTCTGCCTACAATGCAAATGGCAGTATGTGGCACGTACAAGACCCAACACTGCAGGCTACTTCCAACCCCTGAAAGAAGCCATCAGAACCTCCTTCCTTCCCTCCCTATTCAACATTGGGACCACGGTAATTGACCCCAGCCTGAGAGAAACGTTGGCCAACACCGTAAAGAAGGCCAGGATTGGAATCCGCAACCCAGTGGAATCGGCAGGGATTGGATACAGCACGTAGGCAAGTTCAACATCCACCCTTGTTCACTCCCTAGTCAAGAAGGAGCTGCTAGATATGGTGGCACATGGCGCCTGTGCAGTCAGTGCAAACCAGAGTGTTAGACGCAGCCGCATCAGCAGTGAGCAAGATCATCTCAACAAGATAGGTCAGGGCAAGCTGACACTTGCCCACCGCCTGAAGTGTGCCTGCAAAACTGGGTGTTGGATCAACAGCATCCCGAACTACCATTGCAGCAACATCCTATCCAATGAGGAGTTTCATGATAACATCCGCCTACAGGAGAACCTACAACCCCTCAATATGCCATACACCTGTGACAGCTGCGGCAAATGCCTAACAGTTGATCATGCCCTCTCATGCAAAAAGAGAGGTCTAGTGAGCATACGTGACAAGGACGTAGTCAGTGAGTGGTGCTACCTCTGCGGCCTAGCCTTCACCTTCACCCCCTCTGCCATCCAATGCAAACATTGCATCCACAGCAGCATTTGATCACGTAAGAGGGCGATCATTGCCGTGGAGCAGCAATGGCCACAACCCTCAACTCAACAACCCACCAGAACTTGGAATCCCACCACGCAGCAACCACAACAGCAACCACAGCAAAGTGGAGGCCACAATACCACTGACACTCACATGGAGACTCCAACAGATGGAACCTGTGGAGACGCCGCTTGCTACGGTTTGGAATGCCAACGCGACTGTATCTTTGACATGCAAATCACTGACACAGACGCCAGGTCCTACCACAACAAAGAACCCCTCAAGATGCTTGCTACGCAGGAAAAAGAGAAAAAGACAAGTACACCTGCATCCTTGTCACTGTCACAAGAAGAGGAAGGACTTTTTGCCATTGGTCTACTCTGTTGATGGGATGAGAGGTGAGGAGGCCAAAAGTGCGGAGAGGTGATTTGCAGCACAGCTAGGGGACAAATGGTCATGTCCCTACAGCCAGATGGTGCACTATGTAAAGGTTTGGATGAGCATTGTGGTAGTGCGCGTCAATAGCCTCATTATCAGAGGCTTGTGGGCAACAAGATCCTCACATTGACTCAGGTCCTGCATTGCTCGCAATGCAGGAAGACTGAGTAGAGTAGATGCCCATGGGCCCCTACACAAATCTGCCAAGAGGATCCCCCACCAGGACACCAAAGGCCACAACTGGTACCATATGCAAGATAAACAGCCAGCCAGGCCCAAACCCTGGTACGCTGACCTGAAAAGGCTGCCCCTGGCAACAGTAGAATAGCCTAGATATTAAACAAAATAATATCTTTTGTTATATTAAAACGAGTTAATGATGATTTAATGCATTGTTATATACCTATATTTCGGCACACATATGTACCCATAACAAGTAAGAGATGGTGTCATATGTTTTACTGGCTCCCCCTTTCCCCACACATGGTTATTGGTTTGAACTGACCGGCACCCCCTAACATTTATTCCCTACCCCCCAGCTTGGTGCAATTGTACAATTTCAGTAGGATACTTTTCTTTTTGTTGATATTAAGATAGCATGCACTATTTTGTTTGCTCTTATTTTGTCAGACACATACTGAGCTATTTATCTGTATGATACTACTAACTATTTTTGAGATAAATAAGTATTTTTGAGATAAATTAATTCACACCAGCACCAGCAAGCCCCTGGTGCAAAATTAGCCCGCTAGTATCACGTATATCTATTGGGACTGGGACCCATACATAGTAGAGGGATAATTGCACCCACCTACAGCTTTCCTCACGTATAATGTCATATGTTTTTCCGGTTTGCCCCAATCTCCACACATAGGTTATTGGGTTGAACGGACCGGCACCCCCTAACATTTATTTCCTGACCCCCCAGCTTGGTGCAATGGTACGATTTCAGCGGTCTTAATTTAGCGTAATTGTAATAATATACAATTATTTCTAATGTGTTAATCTAGCACTGATGCAGATGGCAGAGTGTGAGTCTATCACAGACTAGGTTCCAGGTTAGAATCCTATGCTTTTTTTATTCTGGTAACAAACCAGGTATCGTATACATGAATAGGCTAAAAGACCTAAAACTGCTCCAAAATAACCCATGATTGCATTGCTGTGCATGCCGAGAACACAATTATGATGTGATTGAAACCGTTCACATTTTGCGCGATCACACAAAATCAGCCGACTCATTCTGGAACAGATCTTGGGACCCTAGGTACCCCATAACAACCAATTTCAACTTTGCTGTTTAAACAGCCAAGAGTCAGCATTGTAGATCAAGCCAAAGTATGCATGATAAACCATATTTTTGCACGGTAGGGTTGTACTAAAGCAACTTTGGAGGTGTTTTAGAGTGACTTTGGGGGGAAATGAGCATGCATATTGCCTGCCCACTCAGGATTTGAATGGGCCTGCGGTAGAAAATCAAATAAAATACAAAGAGGTATCAAATGAACTCACTGCACCAGCTGATGAGCAGCTCATCTTCTCCCTCAGGCAAAGGCACTACTGGTTCCCTGTGCAGCCTCATTGCCAAAGTACCCCCCTCTGCCGCCTTGTATGGTGGTGCCTGTGTTAGCTAGCAGCCATGACAGGCCGGCACTGTAGCTGAATGCCTCATCAGTAGAGCTCCCTGTTTATGTTTAAACCAAGGAGACAAAGCAATTGCTATATATAGCTTATTGTACAGTATTAGTTTAGTATATCTAACAGAGACTCAATCACACATTATAATAAAGAGCACACAAGAAAGATAATCCAACAAGAAACCAAGGCTTTGAAAGCAAAAGGAGGTGATATTACTTCAGAGTAATCAATTGATGCAATATTTGAACATTGGAGGTTGAGTGGCTATGAGAACCAATGTGTTCAAAATGAAGAAGACAGATTTCCAAAGGAATCAGCACACCCATTGCAGGATGTGATATTGAACATAGTGGTGAGCTAGATTTAGCTAGCTATTGCCCTCTACTATAATTAAACTAGAGACAACGATAAGTTGGTAGCAACTAGTGATTAAGTTGGGGTGATACAAAATAATTTGTTGTTGTTATTGTTGCTGTGTGCAGCCGCGTTTGTACGCCAGCCAGACCATGTCCGCGCAGCAGCCACTGCTTTGTGCATTGCGCCAAGCTTATTGGTGCTGGAATAGTATTCCAATGCACCCTTTCACGAATGCTGTGGCAAGTTGTTGTGTGGCCACCCTTTGAACTGAATGGTCTATTTGCGGAGGCGAGGGAAGGATCGTATCCAAATGAACCTCACCTACATGCTCCCCCCCCGTACTACCATGGTGCCCTGTTCCTGGTGGGTGCCACCCTTTGTGCGATGTGCCCCTTGGCACCCTTTAACCTCCGCAAAATTATTATTTCTCCGCATCTATCTGTACATTCCCTGATCTGACTTGTGTGGTGCTGTGTGGCAGATCCTACCCTGGATGCTTGCTCTGTGGGTGGCATGGCCTGCATCTGTTGGCTCGTAACTGTGTGGATGGGGTCAATGGGTGGGCTCATTGGTGCTCAGGCGTGGTACTAGGTGGAGTGTGTTGCTCTATGGGAGGTGCTTGGTGGTGCGCTCACACTGGTAGCTTGATGTGGCCATCATGGCACAAGATGCATGAGGGGAGTAGAGCGGACGAGATTGTTGATGCAGTGTGATGTCCGTGGCCGTGGAAAATATTGTATCATTATTGAACATAGTGACAAGCTAGACTTAGCTAGCTATCGCCCTCTACTACAATCAAACTAGAGACAACAATGAGTTGGTAGCAACTAGTGATTAAGTTAGGATGATACAAAATAATGAGCGCACCATTGCTGCTTGTTATTGTTGTTGTTGTTGTACTTGCTGTATGTAGCCGCGTTTGTATGCCAGCCAGACCACGTCCGTGCAGCCACTGCTTCGTGTATTGCACCAAGCTTCATTGGTGCTGGAATAATATTCCAACGTGTGATCTGCTACTAGTGCAGAAAGAAGGGTTATATAGCTAATAAATGCACTGAAACAGGTAATAGAGGCAATGCAACAGCAAAATGTTATCATGCAAGAACAAAACTAATCGGGATTTTGCAGCGGCTACAGTAAAAGTTCTGCTTTTGCAAATCCAGGTACCAGTTGGAGAGGAGAACAGAGTTGAACTCATGTTGGGCAATATTGAAATAACAGCAGATGTGACTGCTCAATGTGGTAGCAGCACAGGAGTGACTGCTCAATGTAGTGGCGACACTGGTGTGACTGCTCAGTTTGGAAGTGGCACAAAAACAACTAATAAAATGATGACTGCTCAAAGAGGAATTGGCACTGAAATGACTGATCAAAAGGTAAGCGGCACTGTAAGATGACAAATAATATTATTTATGTTTAAAATGAAAGTTGCATTGACAAGTTCATGGCTGCACAATATAGTGATGGTGTAGATGTGAAGTACTTAACTGATTAAGGATGTGACAGGGGGTAACGAAATCTTAGAGTACATGGTAGGGGATCCTTACTGAGATGCTTCTATCATTGCACTACTGGGATATCACGAATGTCTGATGCCTAGGCACCTTGTAATTTTATGAACCTCATATTGCCCTTCTTCTGTTTGGTTGTAAATAGCATGTGTATCTTTTAACCTCCATCTCCTGCCTATCATCCTGATCTAAAATATTATTGTGTTCAAAGAACTCAGGAATAAGTCACTGGGATGGATTCAGCTGCTGGTGGCAAAAATTCTTTGCCACCCATATCAGTAGTTTAGCTGTGGATTGCAGAATTTTTGCTGGTCACTTGTTGAGTTTGGTATACCCAAAATTGAGTAAGTAGCTCTGTGAATGCTCTACTGGTGGGGTGCCATTCCGCTTCCACTCCCTTAGCTCATCAATTAGTGCCCGGCGCTTGTTCTCAGCAACAATGTTGGATGTGCTATGTAGCATTGTGTTCCGTTGATCCCATATTCCTTCAAACAGCATCGTCCATAGACCAAGATATAGGTGGCAGAGTTTCTGATCTGCCTTATCAGGCAAGAAGTGCTTGATTACTTTCAATGAATACCACGTGTGAGGTATCCCCATATAGTGAATTCCCCCTCTAATTCAGCCTGTTTTGTCATTGCTGTTCGAACCATATGATGAACCTGGTCATAGTTGGTGACTTCCCACCTGTCACAGTATACCTTGCACATTCTGAGAAATGGGATATACACTGGCCCCAGGACCTTATGTTGGTGGTAATTTTTTCTTATTACTTGAAGACTGCATGGCAGACTTGCCTCCTTTCCGGGTGTGGACACTGAAATATGTGGTATTGCATCTCCTCTCAGAACCTGCAGCACAGGCACAATTTATATTGTTCAAAGTGTCCCTTTCGGTGGCCCGAGTTGAGTCACACATTCAGATACTTCGCCAGCCATATATTTTGGTGGATTGTGAGTGATGTGCATACCCACCCGGTTCATTCCCACAGTTGATCATTTTATAATGGTCTGAAGTTTTGGTGACATACTTCTTCAAGAAAAAGGCCTTGTGTTTTTGCTTCATAATGGCAAGGTGGATTTTCTCCTCACACTTTGCTGTTACCCACTTGTCATCAATGATGAGTATAGCTCTGCTCCCTTTGTGGGACTGGTTGTATATGATTGGGTCATGAACTGGAGATCTCTTGTCATTGTGGTCCATCTTGGCATTCACTTGTATCTCTTGAGGTTGAGCCTCAATCTTCTTGGTTCCTTCCGTGTGACCCCTCATCCATTCAAGATGTACCTTCATTAGAAGATCCTTACACATGTGATGTATTGCAAGTATGATGTCCGCTTCTGGGGGTAACATTTGCGCCAGAGCGGTCAGCTATATATTTACGCTTTTGACCGACTCATTATTGTCACATGTTGCCTCAACCTTCTTTGCCCCAATGTCTGCCATGAGTTCTTGGAAGTCACAGATTCCCTCAAGTTTGGACCAATATAATTTTGCATATAGAGAGTCGGGGTAATGTTTGGCAACCTCATACTTGTGTCCATTGTGGAGGATGCATGTGGCCAAGGCCCATTCCCATTTGATCATGTTGACCTGACCACTCACTGGGTGAGATCCTGTCATATGACCAGTGGGGCATCAGGGACACCACCATTTGTACGGCATATGGTCTGCTTGTCCATGAGGGGAGTATGGGCACCGGGCACAGCGCAAGCCTCATGTTGCCAGGGTTGAGGGTTCAACACCTCTCGGCCGACAGTACAGAGTCCCTTGATAGTACCCCGCAGGAGCTGGGACACACCTATATGGTGCCCCTGGGACAGTACCCCAGGTGTACAGGTGGCTGGGTAGGTTCCGTTGTCGCAGTGATTCCTAGGGAAGGGTCTAGATAAAAACCATCCAAGCAATTGAGGGACAGGTTACATAGGCCCTAGGTACACCAGGGGGTTAGTTGCCGGTCTTCTCTCTGCCAAATACTGGCAGGTGGCAGCCAGACGGCTCAAGTAAAGGGGAAGAGTTCAAGTCCTGGGCACTGGCATGCACACTGGAATCAGTACGATCCCACCGTCACTGCATGGCCCAACTGAATAGAGCGGCCGTTGGTGGGAATCACTTGTAAGGTTCCCGCTTAAGGTTTATGGGAAGTAAAAGGTCTCTAGTTGATTTAGCATTGACACGTACTTCTGTGGTGGTTGAGCCGTGTAAGATTTGTTTATCCCAACCACCATTCCATCAAAATGGATTGCATCACTCAACGAGGCAAATCCGTTCCAACACTACTCAGCAAATGATTCCTCAATTCACCCTCACACTGAACAATGCAGCACACTTTCACCCACTTGGTGTTTTTGGTGCTGAGCATCACCACCATCCATCAAAGCATATCAAACAACCCAAAACACCTTCACTATACCCAAACTACTTCAATATGACACAACAACCCACAACCTGCCAACATTGTGGATACAACACAAAGAGGAAGTCACAAATTCAGTTTGGTCTAAGATCCTTGTTTCTTGATCCGCTATTAAACAAAATAAATGATGAGGATGAGTAGGCTTGGATCGGAGTTGATGATATAATGAAAAAAATGCCAAAGAAAAATTCAGAGACTTTAAGACATGCAACCTATTTGGCTGAAAAAAAGTACACAGTGTAAGGGCGTCAGACATAAGTGGCATCCCAGCAGTGCAATGATAGAATGGTCTATCACCGGATCCCCTAACATGTACTTAAAAATTTAATTACCCCCCTGGTTTGCTTATCCATAGTTCATTTTTGTTGTACCTTGAGGTAATTGTGTGTGCCTCCTGTGCTATTTCATTGCATAGCCAATCAGTAAGTGAGACAATTCCAATTTTTGGGGAATAACAAAGTAAATTGACCCATTACTGATGAGTTCCTCGGTCTATATTTGGTAGAACTTGTAATTGATGTGACGCTTATTATTGTACCACAGCACAAGAGGTGCATCAAATAGGACTAGGTGTCTCAGATATGAGGTGGTTTCCATTGTATTGGAGCCAGAATTATTATTCAGATTAAGCACATAAACCAGGGAGACAAAGCAATTGCTATATAGCTTATTGTACAGTATTAGTTTAGTATATCTAACAGAGACTCAATCACA
>JALLOZ010000116.1:0-10107 GCA_036939875.1 Thalassiosira pacifica
CCGCGCACCTCTGTGATACCATTCAATTGCGTTCTGGCTAAAAATCTAAGAGTTATTTTTATCGGGGGCCGCGAAATAGTTCACCAAAACTTCCAAGAAATCCCGCTTGCTTCTACGCCATCCAACACCGCCTGATAGAAATAATCGTCGAGGCGACGCACTACGTTTCGGATTTCGGAGATTTCTGGAGCGCAGTTCCTCCTCATCACAAAGAGGCTCCTCCGACAATCGCAATTATTGAGTTTTGATTTTTGGCCAAACGCGCCACACATAACTAGAGAGAGCTACAGCTACTGCTCGCTAGAGTCGCTCGAGTAGAGAACTACCCTTCCCAATTCCGATTTGCGATTATCTACATCTACGGAATCGCCCGACTGTCCGTGGTCGTGTTCTCACCGGCGAAAGCCCGACGAAAATTAACATCCATAGTTTTCTGACGGAAACCAACACTAATCGCTGGATGGACTACAATACATCCTTCATCCTCTTCATCACAGCAATAACAATAGCTCTCATCGATAGCAACATCTTTCAAACAACACAAGCATTCGTAGCTCCCAACTCAATGTCAATGGCTAGCAGATCCCAACGCCAGAGCGAATTGTCCGTCTTCCGTGGAGATGAAAAAGATGGTGCCAAAACGGCCATAGTTTTGATGGATCCCGTGACAGATTGGAAGCAAGTCATCAATGCATCCTTGGACTTGGGCCATACCGTCATCACAGTGCAAATGCCCGATGTGGCCCTTCCACCCAAGTTCCAATCGTTCTTACCCACTACACAAATATTGAGAGAAGCGGGTGCGGAGCATACGCTATCCATGCATCATCGTGATGTATTTTCGATTACCCAGCAATTACAGATTCTGGAGAGCGAGTGTAATCTAAAGGTATCAGGGGTCATTCCTCTTTCCGAGGTGGCAGTGGAAGTGTCAGATCTTATCGCCTCTTGCATGAAGCTGCCTCACAACCCACTTGACCTCATGACTGCTCGGCGTGACAAGGGGCTGATGAAAAATGCTGTAGAATTGGCAGGATTGCGGGTTGCCAAACATATGAGAGTCGGATGCCTGGAAGACGTTTGTCAAGCCATGGCGCAATTGTCAATATCATACCCAGTTGTGATAAAGACGCCTTCTGGGATGTCTACCACAGATGTTTTCATATGCTCCAATGTAAATGAAGCAGCGAATGCTATGAAGTCTATCATTGGAGAGGTTGGACCAGATGGAAGAACCGTCAATATGGCACTCTTAGAGGAATACCTTGGCGGGACTGAGTTTGCAATCAACATCATGGCTGTGAAAGAAGAAGAAGGTTCACGGTTATTTGTGACAGACATGTGGAAATACCAAAAGACAAAACAAGCCCGGTATGACAATGCCGAAATATGCAATCCTGCCGACTATCCCCAACTGACATCCTACGCTTGCAATGTTGCCAAAGCGGTAGGAATACAATATGGAGCAGCACATGTGGAGCTCAAAGCAGAACGAGATGATCAAGATGGAAAGTATACTGATCCGATCATGATTGAAGTTGGCGCACGCCTGTCTGGTGGACGAAAGTCTACAATGGCAGAAGCAGCAATAAATGATTGGGATCCGTTCACATCCTTGATTGAATCGCACAGCGGTCAAAGTTGTCAGGGAATACCAACTGATGGCAATTTTCTGACACCCAATAAGTTCGTGAGGCATATTTTCCTTCCAGTTGAAAAGGCGGGTAGGATTAAGGAAGTACAATTCGATGCAGCGGCCACAGGAGCATTGACAACTGTACATTCTTCGGCTATCATTGTCAAGGCTGGGGATTATGTAACAGAAACTACTGATATCGTATCATGTGCTGGCTTTGTTTGGTTGGTTGGAGAGAAGGGTCAAGTTGACAAAGATACTGATGAAGTACTTTCTTCGTTTGGTTTGACTTTCGATGAAATCCGGTGACTTCAACTGAAGGAAGCAGGGCGATGTATGGTCTTCCTCTGCTTTAACTATTTTGGTTTCAATTTTAATTGTAGCTCATTGATTTATGTGTTGTTGCTCATTTGTCGGTTATTTTCGTCGACATAAGTTGGTACAATGCGCCGCCCAAGCAATGACGTCGTGAAACAACTCAGCGCCGCAGCTGCACAGCAGGCAGAATTTTCCTGTGATCTTCAGTACTTTTATGAACCTATCGTACAATCTCGTACAAGACAGAGGTAGATATCGTACAACACTACGTCGTCTAGAAGTGATGGGTGAAATTTTCAGACTTTAGCAATACTCCGCAATGCCAAACATCATAATATTATTAACATAATATTACTGATCACACAACTGATTCAGGCGAGGCTTGTTTGAGACTGCAACCATGACGAACTTGGATGATCTTTTAAATAAGGACTGGTTCGGTACTATCATAGGGCCATGTCTGACCTTTGCTGATCTGCGTGATTTGAGTTTATCAAACAAAACTTCGCAAACTGCAGTCCAGGCTTTAGTTGGGACTTGGCCTGATAGAATCCGGGAGCTCCTCAAAACTTGGTGCGGGGATATATCCTCTTCAATAATGATCTTTGGGGTTCATGGTGCAGCCGATGACAGTTTGGCACTATACAGACATCCTACCCCTATCATTCGCTTCCAAGTTGACTCACTGGGTTATGACAGTGAAAACGAAAGACTTTTGGGGCAACCATGGTCTGAGGTGGTGGCTAACAACCCACCACCTATAGCGTTGGGTCGAATCAGTCCAAGCGTGTGCTGTGCCAATGAGAGTGGATCACAGTTTTTTTACTGTGGTGGACGCCTCTATGTCGACAAAGAGGAGGATAGAAGCTGGTTAGAACCAGGAAATATGAATAGAATGGAGTCTTCCACTGCCGGGATTTTCAACGCGGTTACAGGGATCTGGACTGAGCTGCCCCCGATGCCAGAACCGCGCTCTGGAGCTGGAATATTTCGCATTCGTGACAAAATCTTTGTCTTCGGCGGAAAAGAAGGAGAAGAGCTGGATAGTTTTTTCGAGAATCAATCTACACTTTGTTTCGATCTTTCTCGGGGGCAATGGGTTGATTCAGCTATTGATCTGTTTCCCGGAAATGCATATGCAGGATTTGCGACAGTGGTCATTGATGATAGCACGGTTATAGTCGCAGGCGGAAGTATGATCACTGACTGGTATCATCAATACGGTCCATTAGTTGGAGGCTCAAAACAAGTTTTTTCTTTGGATGTGAATTCAGGTGCATGGACTCGATTATCAGATTTGCCAGAGAGCATATGCAGTGAAAACCCCACAGGCTTCCTTCTAACACATGGGAATCAACCAGAAGGTACAGTAGTCATTGCTTGCAATGACATCAAGACTTGGGCACGAATGCTGCCAAATGGTGAGTGGGAGGCCATGCCTGATCTAGGTGGATACAAGTTGAAAACAATTCGATTGGACTCATGGCAAAACAGAATATTTTGTTGCAACAAATGGGTTGTACTTCCACCACACCGTGATCCATCATCAGGGACTGTTGCATTGCAGATTGGTGACATGAATCTGTGCTGGGGCAATAGTTCTACCCTCATTGTGGTAAGAGCTTGATGAATAAAATGAGTGTAGTCATTTTCTCATTGTCTAGATTCTGGGTTATGTCTACACTGGACAAGGTTAAAACCTTGTCATAAAATTATCCCAATACTAAACTAAACAAATTAAATACAGGGCAGGTGAACTTTTGTCTTTCTTCGTAGCCAATTGTACAGTAACAGGACGTTCACCACTTGGGCGAGCTTGATCGGTGGCACAAAAAGTAAGAATAACACGTTTTACAGTGTACATTGTCCAACGATCATGTCCAACCTTAGTATCAGGCCGGTGAATTACTGAAATGGCTAACGAACGAGGGTAATTCATATTTCACAGTCCCATCTTTTAGAATCCTTTCGAGGTCATTCTAGCTGAGGCAGCTGAGGCAGCTGATGCAATGTCTTAAAACTTGCATGGCCTTGTGCTCCTATCACTCTAGCCATACCTCTGCCTTGAATAGACCAAATCAAATGTCTGCCACCAGGGAAAAAATAGATTCAGACAGATATGTTTCAATTTATGTGCGAAGATTAAGTGTGTGTTAACAAAGTGAACTTGTCTCAATGCTTCAGGTCATTTAATTCTGGGTGGTGTGATGCCATCTTCTTGATGCTCTTTGTGTTGTAGCAGATTGGTGAGAGTGTGTGCAGAAGGTGATGTGTGTGTGGCATGCGCATTCATTATGTGGATTGATCCCTCTCTCTGCCAATCTCGTGACCTCCTGCAGTGTAGCGCTGCATAATCAAAGCTGTAACAGCAGGGTGAGTATCCGCTATTACTACTGATCATTCTTATTGTGTCACAACACTATGAACAAGAGTATCCCAAAGCCTATTGCTCCCAAGACTACATTGTGGCACTACCGTGGAAAGCTACTAATCTACACCTGCACAGAGCGAAAACCAATATTCCTTTCTCCTCCAGGCATGTATCCCGTGGCCCTTCTACTCAATGTATCATTGTACTGATCAAGCCCCACATTCACATCCTTAGCCTTGTTCTTTTTCACCCTCGGAGTGTAATGCGTATTCGCATCGAGAATTTGCGACGTCACCGCCATAGCTACCCCTCCACCCACTGCATCAGGTTGGTGCAGAGTGTGCAGCGAATTAGGGTTGACATTAAGACTCTTGGCAAAGTGCTGCGCCCGACTGGCTGCTTTGGGGTCGAACCCGCTCGAAACGGCCTCTGCATCCGCAGCCCCCGCCGCGAGAGATAGGTCTCTCGCCCACGAGGTGTATTGCATGGCGACGTTGCGTAGCTTGTTCGGGTCCTTCGTCCTACTCGCGCGCTGGCGCTTTTGTTCCTCCATTACCATTTTGATCGCTAATAGTACCGATCCTTGACGGGCCTTGCCCTCGGTGGAGGAGGCAACGTGCTCGAGGCCACGGCGGGAGTGTCCGAATTTGCACCACCATTTGTTTCCGAAGGTATCTCCACTCTCGGCGCTATCATCGTCCTTCTCTTCTTTGTTCACATCATACTTGGAGAGTGCCTTGTTATATTCCTCATCAGACGACGTCTTCTGAACACTTTTGGATCCATCATCACCAACAATGATTTTGATCTTGCTGCTACTACTCCTTTGTTGAGCAGACCTATTTCCCCAGGCGTTGCTGGAGGCCAACCAAATCTCGCTTCCCCCGCACTCCATGGCCTTGGAGATGATGCGTCCCGTCTTTTTGAACTCGTCGTAATCGCACCTCTGCCACCAAACTTGGGCCTTTTGATGGAGGGGGATATCTTTGCGGGAGGGTATGGTGAGGACGCGCGCCATGGGGTTGAAGTCGATTGCCTTGATTTCCCCTCCATTGGAGATTTGTGATGATTTGGCCTCGTAAGTTGGGAATAGGTGACGCATGTTAGTGGGGGAAGGTGAGGGCTCCTTCTCAGCCTTGATGCTCAAGCTTTCTCTGGAGAGAACCTTGTGTGACATAACCAAAGAGCACCGTTTCACCTTGAGAATGCCCTTGATTGGAGGTGGGCCTTCTTCTTCTTCTTCTTCTTCTTGCTTTTCAACCGACTCTGGAGGCTTTGTTATGATGTCTCCTTCTTCGTGTTTCTTTTCTTCAAAGCCCAAGGAGTCGTCTGGTGAGGTAGACATTGCGTCCAACCCATCTGACAGCATGTGGGGAGTTGTGGGCTTTTCCGAACCTGGGGTAGGAACAAAGTTGACTGAATTAGTCTCCTTCGGTGTGTGGGCACCAGGAAGCAAGTTAGGTAATTCGGAAGACTGTGTCCTCTCAATGGGTTTGGTGGGGGTTGCTATGACATCTGACCCCTTTAAGGATGGAGTTGGGGACAAAGTTGGAGATGCTTGTACCTGTGCAATCTCTGGTGCAGGGTTTAACTCGGTCTTGTTATCATGAGAAGCAACTGTTTCCTTTTCCTTTGCTTGCGCTTGTTCTACCTCTTGAGTGACATCCTCTGAGTTCTCATCTAATTCAATGGATTTGGGCTGCATCCAGGGCGCAAACAAACAGCAAAAGATATTCTTCTTTTCACTTCTGCTTTCAGTAGAATATCCAAAGTCGTTATAATTGTAGTCTTCCGAGTAGTAATCAGTGTACCCCTCGTATTGAAATCCTTGATAGTGCACTGCATTGACCGTAGATTGGCTGGGACTTGATACTTCGGATGGACGATAAGAATCGAGAGATCTCGAGTTGGTGGCAGAGACCTTGTTTTGGGATTTAGCTGCGGCCACTGCTGCCGCTTTCCTGGGGGTGGCCAGCGGGGACCTTTTCGAAGCATTGGGTGATGCAACGAGCCCGTTGAATCCGACTTATCGATAAAATTGTCCCCTCCATTATTGTCATTGCCATTGGTCCGACTGCTGCTCAAGTTGCCTGAATGGCGCCGGACGTGGCGAGGTCTCACTACATCCTCATCGTCATGAACTAGTTGATCGAGACCGATGATGGAGTCTCGTGCGTAGGCGATACCACCCAATCCCATGTTTTCTTTGTAAGAATTCTTCGCTTTGCCTGACAATAGCACTTCGTTCGCCTCCAATTGTTGCGGCGGTCAAAAGAATACTCCTACCAGGATCGAGGCTCAGTTGCTTTGGGACGCTATCTGTATCTGGAATTTTCAACTGTTTGCACTGCCATGGTTCCGCGTTTACTCGCATTGTTGTTGGCAGTATCGTAGTGGCGTTTTGGGTTCGGATGTTGCAGATTCGTAGGCGCAAGGAACACAACAAAGAATACGAACACCTCAGCGCCAGCATAACCAGAACGATAAAGCAAATACTCCTAAATGTAAGCAGGTACATAGGCATGCAGCTACCGTATATTCGGAATGTTCAAAATAATGAAAAAAATGGCCGGATTTTTCCTGGAGCCAATTCTTGGAGTTTTGTCTTAATTATTTTTTGTGGCAGGCAGATACAATCTTTTACTGTCTCCCATTAAATATTCAAAGGTCAAAGTTCAAGTTATCATGGTGAAAATCCGCCCAAGTACAATTATCTGTTCAAATTATGAATTGGAGAATCGAACGGTCGGGAATAGAACAATGATTTACAAAGCTTAAATATAAATATTTTAAGTTTGTTACATACATACGTACTTTAAGCTTTGTCAAATATTATTTGCTTCGACATAAATGCTCTATTTTCCGATGTCTATTAAACCAACGAACAACCAGGTGTTTTTCAGCTGAATACCATAATTCAAATGAATTGCCTTCACTGCAGCTTTCCAACGATATGCTGCGGGGGTATGGAGTGTGGATATTTAAAAAAGCATTATTATGAACATTCCAAACGTACGATACATCTCCATAACAAACGAATGAAGCCCATCCATTCACCATTCATTCTTCATGCCATATTCCTCATATTCCATCCGCCTGCCTAGCTTGCAGGAATATCGAGCGCAACGAACACCAAAAAGTGGCATCGATCGTATTGTACATGCAAAGATAGAAAGAGCAGAGCCAAGAAACAACCTCCTAACACCAAACGCTTTCTTCACTCAACGCCAACACAATATTATTTGCTAGCCCTATTGCTAGCTCATATCTCCATTTTGGAACCGAAGAGACGCCCCAACATACAATAGTCCTAGCCCTACCTCCCATCTTGCACCTCGCCCTATCCCCGCCAGCGCGTGATGAAATGTGACGACGGGAAAGAATGCCTGTGCTCCGCGCTGGCCATAAATTGCTTTCAACTGGGATGTTTCCTGCATAAAAGGTGTGATTGGACGCAAGACACAACAGCCCTTATTTTTTCACATTTGATCTATCTAATGAGACCTTCATCAATTGCCCCATCTTACATCGTTCGCACCCAATATCCTCCAGTCCACGTTGTTGCTGTGATCATGATAACCGCGATTGGATGACCAAGCTCACAGCCGTATCTCCCGAGAAGAAACTGCGGGTATGTGTGAAAGTGAAATGCGAAATGTCATGTGACGAAATAGCGCATTGTATTACTCAAACCAACAACATTGTACTGTCCTGTATCGTCCTCGCTTTTTGCTTTGATTTAGGACCTTGTCATTCCTGGAACTCATGATTCGGGGTCTGTCACGATTAGCAAATGGGCACCATTCTCGGCTGTTGGTTTATGTCAGAATGTGTCAGTGAACGAGCAACTAGTAAGAGGTGCAAGATACTTGGACCTTCGTGTGGGGGGTAAAAAAGACTCCAGCCTGATTGATGACACTTTCATCTGTCATGGGATATTGAAAGGAGGGCAATTTCCCGACATCATTGATGAAGTCAATCAATTCCTCTGTCATAACCCCGGGGAATTTGTGATTCTTGACGTTGTTTACGATCCTAACAAACATGAAATGTCAGCGGAACAGCAGCTACGTGTCCTTCAACTACTTTCCTCCACTTTCAATCAGATGGTACTTCACGATGATACCTGTTCTTGGTTTCACTTGAACAAGGTGACACTGGGAGATTTGAAAGAGAACGGCAGGAATATTTTGGTATTGATCAATGATGAAATGTACGACTTTTCTCATGAGGGTACTCGTTATGATTTGAAAACCGTTGTGAGAGATTTTGGATGTCACAAGAACCATCATTTTATGAAGAATAAATGGCACAATACGACAAATGCACAAACCCTCCTCAAAAGTAATGACATATTTTTGAAGGATAGGAGCAATGCTAGTGATGTGTTCATGACTAGCCAGTTTGTCTTAACTCCTCAGCCACCAGGGGTTAGTTTGATTCTTAATGTTGCTTGCAATGCATTTGTTTTGTGTGTTTCAACTGATGGCATCATTCATTGTGCTGATCAAATGATAGGGTGTAACTGATGTTCTTCGCTTACTCGTTGGTGCAAAAAGCCTGCGACCTGTGTCGCTTGCTAGAAAACTGTACCGCAAAGACCTGATGGAGACATTCATCAGGGACAATGCAGAAAATAGCTGGAACATCGTTTTGCTAGATTTTCTTGATCTATGCCCGCAACTTGTAAGGTAAGCTCATATCTACTTTGTGGTTTGAACTTCCTTTCAGCTAGCTGAAGAAAAAATAATAATTTATTACATTGGAAAAAATATATATCATTCTCACAGATTTCTCATAGGATTAAACTCCTCAAAGCACTTAAAGATCAAACAAGCTTCCGTATTATCAAAAGATAGTGATACTGAACTCGATGTGACAAAAACAGTCAAGAAATTGAGGAAGAAAAAATGTTGTCTTTTTATATTGGATTTCAAGGATGATCTGGAAATATCAATGAGTGAAGGAACACTGATGCTGAAGACACAGTTCGATGATGAAGATCTTGATCTTGTTATTCCTTTCGACCGTGATACTGAGTACTTGCTGTGTGATTTGTAAGTTAGTTCAATGTGCTTGGATATGCGCAAAGATAGACATTTGGTAGATGACATGTATAATTTGGTCATGGTACCATATGCACAGTACTTATGACATGCACCTATAAAATAACCGAGTTTGCATGCTACCTTCCAGACCTCCAACACTGTGCTCCTTTGATTTGTTGGACTATGGAGTGGCCGTGGGCTTTGTCTCAAAAAGTCTGCATTCTCATTTCATACATCTTATTTTTCATACTGTTATGCATTGCTATCATGATACCCCTCTGAGACAGCTCCTACTCCCCTTACATTTGGATATGTTGCACTTATTGTTTTCACTGGCAAACAAACCTGTTGAAGCATTTTATTTCACGGTCAATTTCCCATATCAACAACGCAGCACATGATGTGCTTCTTTATCTCATGCTGCTCCGTCGTCAAGCCCCAATCAGGAGGTCCTCCTTCCAAATCCTCATGACCGAAGCATGTTGTGGCACTGTTCCCATGCTTCTGCCCCACCATCACCCAATGGTTTTCATGTCCAAAAACAGGAGCCCATTGCAATCCTTCTGCGTTGATATCTGTAGAATGCCCCTTGAGCACAGGCTGACCCGGGCCGTGTGGACAATCTTTGGAAGTGGTCAAACAGAGGGCGACAAGCAAGATAAGTGTATGATACGGTGATTGAAATACTGTTGACATTACCGCATAAGCACGATACTCACATGCTGCATAGGGAC
>JALLOZ010000117.1:0-10038 GCA_036939875.1 Thalassiosira pacifica
ATTGATAATAATGAAAGATGTCAATGGTATAACTGCAATTTCACCTATATGAAATGTCTAAGCATTTCTAACAATGACCAAAACCTGACAGTACCTCAACAACTAATGTATTTATATAATCCTAATTCATGTAAAAGCACTTACATACAATGGTAACTAGGCACCTACCTCTAGCTTCTTGTGGTACCTATAGAGTAGATAAGCTTGGAGATATGAGGACAATGAAAGCTCATTCAAACAAAGCCACTGACATATTATTTGGTACGATACAGTGTGAGAGCGTTTTGTGCGAGTTGATTTTCATCTCTAGAGCAATGGTCCGTTGACCTGTCGTTTGGTTTCATTTTGTGCCCATGAGAAGGTACTTATGTAGTAGGATCCAAATATTATCTACTAGAGATCATATGGAGTACACCAATCTCTAGTAAAGATGATGCTCACAAAGACATGCCATCAAATGCCATCACCTACATTGGAAGAACGGAGGTGCAAGCAATGAAAGGAGAGAAAATAATAGAATAGAAATGAGGATCTCTCACACCCATTCATTTACTTTCTAATCATTTATTAACGCATGCAATGGCATCACCGCCATGGAAAGTTAATTTTCATTCTCTCTCTATTATTTATTTGTGAGTAGAAAGTTATGTAGAAATATGATTGCGAATTTGTGGCTCAATACTACAGGGTGCGCATTATTACTCATATTAAATTACTCTACCCACAATTCCTTTTTCAAATACACTTCCAGGACCTTCAATGTTCGAGAAAAAGCATCATTATATTTGTGAGCATCTCCATCAAGTCCATACATCAAGGAGATGGCAGTTTCCTTCAACATCAGCTGGCGCTTCCGTACTTCGTTCGGAGATTCTTTGATCATGGATTCCATTGCATTTATTAATGGCGTGTAATCCTGTTCATTGGTAATGTTGCCTTTTACTTCAACCACGAAAGTTTCGTACTCAATTGTATCTTTGCTTTTCATATAAAAAGGGTCATTACGGTAGAGAGAACTGCTGAAGGGATAATTGTGTTTTGCCTCTACTCCATCTGGCACATGCCAACTTTTGCCCCCATTTTTTGTAGGCCAACTCATTAATATAGGTATGCAACCACATGATATGACGTCGAATATCCTTCTTGCATGTGCCATATCGCCGGGGAGAATGGGACAGAAAATAGATTCTTCATACAATTTGGTAATGTTTTGCATTTCCATTTCATCCACTTTGCCATACATTGCAACATAAGGCAATCCTCCGACAGAAGCAGAAGCATTCCCTCCCGCCAATCTTTGTGTTTCTTCTCTTTTTTCGAGAGTTTGATAGAAATATCCACGGTATTTTCTGGGCTGGTTGGGTTGCATGTTGCGGTTCGTCCCTCCGTATACAGCAGTAAAGGCATATTTCCTTGGCCTAGTCCACCAATTTTCAGTAAAGTTTGAAATAGAAGATGGACGATAGTGATCCCCAGGATTGTATAGGGGCACCACAACATTTCCATGACTAATAGGATTTGGATATTGAGGGGTAGATACAATTCGAATAGGAAAGTATTCTATTTCTGGTCTCAACATGTACTGATGATACATTGTGAAAAATACATGATATTCCTCCTTTGACCTGTATGTTTCCTGCTCATCTAGCCAATCGAACAGTCTTTCCATTTTCTGTTTAGGAACCTGCGGACATCTTCGTCCATACACACCCGTAAGCTCACTGGAAGTCATACAGTCAGATTGGTGCATGTACGGAACAACAAAGAGGTTTGCTTTACTGGCATCGTCCGTTCGGCAAGGACTGGAACGGAAGAGCTGCACAAAAGTATACTCCGTGTTTGAGTCATCCCACTGGCCAGAATGTTGCATGACATTCCTCATGGTTTCATTGATGTAAAAATGCTCAATATCTGGTGTAAATTCTGATGGGAGATCATCGTAGACATATATTGATAGATCAAATTGGCAGCCTGCTGATTTATATTTATGCCCCAAGCGATTGCTCACAGCCGCAGCATTGCCTAGCGTGTGAAGTTGTGCGATTAGAAATATTGAATACCATACACATACCGCAAAAGGGAATAGTATCAGCCCGCGTTTGAGATATATAGAAAACAAAAGAGATTGTTTAGTCATCGTTTTGGACCTGACAGACGGGGGTTCCATATCCATGCATCGGCATTCGACATTGGTCTCAAACTTTGTGCATCGGGGTGCATCGGGGTGGATGCGATGGTGGATGGAGGATAGAAGATGGTGGATGGTGGATGGTCGGTGGGTCAGAGGTCGGTCGGTGTATCGGGCGGGCTAGGTACGGCTAACCCAAACTATCCCCAAACCGCGTGACCGTGGATATCCGAAGAATGTGACCTGGTGTGATGAATGAAAAATACGACGTCAAACATGTCAAGACAACGCGAAGACAAAAGTGTGTAGAGCCGAACTCTTGTTTGGCGATAACTTCTAATCCTACAATATGTATTCAATGAATTAAAATTTATTCGTGGATCGCCAATACCTCACCGACGGGAATTGTCCGTCCCTTGCGACAAATTTAGCCAATTTCCTGCCAATTTCGGCTTATCACGAGAAGTCACAGGTCACATCACGCGTGATCGGACATGCCACCTGCCACCTCTCCACTAAACTTGCAAACAACCATGACTCCAACGCATTCATAATTCGCCAAACAATAACAAACGAAACCATGACAAAGATCAAAGCAGGAAAGCCAGTAGCAAATGCAGCTGCGGCAGTGGCCGCATTGGCTCCCCGCAACAAAAAGCGTAGCTTTAGCACGACGCTCCATGGCCGCATCCCCCTCCACAGCAACAACTTCAACGGTAACGGCCGCAACAACAACAGCCTTCGCTATCCGTATCCGCCCATCAAAGGCAAGGGCGGGGCACGCAAACGTGCCGCGGAAAAAGCACCAGCCCCTCTTCTTTTGCCCCCTCATCAACATCAACCAATATTACCCGCAGGAGGAGGAGGAGGAGGCCAACAACAACACCAACACCACCAGATGGATATGCGTTCCATCCTCCAGCGCTATCACGCACTGGCCACCACGCACTATCACGCGACGAAAAAGCGCCGTCTCGAATCCTCTGCGCGCGCTGCCCAAAATATCAAGAGGCTCGAACAGCTGGAGAAATTACATCAAATGGCACAAGATACGCTCGAATTTTGCGAGGGCGTTTTGCGCAGTGAGGAGGGGGTGCGAATGGAGACGGAATTGGAACGGAGGGATGTCGAGGTGGAGCTGAGGAAGGCGGAGCAGGAGAAGAAATTAGCAGAGGAGTTTTTGAACAAGCATGGCATTCGTAGTGACGGCCGTGGTGGGGGTGAGGGTGAGGGGAGCATGATGATGACGAATGATGATGATGATGGTGGTGGTGTTGAGAACATTGAAAATGAGGAGGGTGGTGAACACAAGATTGGAGGAATCCCCAGCAAGTTTCTGGACCTTTCTCATTTCCCCGGGCTGCAAAAGAAGAAGTCCTTTGAAGCGGGGTCGTCATTGAAGCGCGACAGCAGTATTTTCTCTCCCGAGTCGGATGGTAGCAAATGTGCCATCATCGACTGCACGGAAGAGAGTCCGCGTTGGAAATCATCCAGGCATTTTGATAATGGCATTGCCGTCTCTGACCGCAAGGAACCCATGAGAATCCCCTCGTTCGGCATGCCCCTGGGTGTCCCCGAAGGCATTCCCCAAGAGGTGGCGCTCGGTGGTCACAATAATTATTCCAACAAGGCGCAGAAGCAAAATACAAAGAGAGTATACATATCTCACGCCTCCTTGTCCCACGTGAATGGAACGTATATCCAAGAGGGGAATTATAACGGAGCACCGCTATTTGTGCGGGTGGGTCCTCCCAGGAAGTTCATGGGCAAGTGGGATTGCAGTGTTGTGTTGCGACGCGAGAAAAATAACAGCGAGAAGGCAGGGAGGAAGAGACCACCTATTAGTGGCAACTTCAAGAAGAGAGGTGACAAGAGCAAGGGTGCGGGGGGGAAGTGCGAGTATGTGTGGAAGATTGGTCTTGTCCCTGCACATCGCATCACACACCCTCGCATCATATGCTACTTTGTCACCAATGAAAGCGATACTCATGTAGCTCTCCCCGTCCCTCTCACAACCAAGAGGGTTTCGACTTTGGATTGCATGGACGAGGATTTGGACGAAGATAAGACATCATGTTTCGAACCTCCTGTCGAGGGATGGAGGGTTTTCCAACCAGAGGCTGGTTTGGCCATTGGTGTTGGTGGCATTGCAAATCACTCGGGCAGAGCCTCTGGCTTGAAGGTCTCTTATGAGGAATGAATAAGAGAGATGCCAATATGGACTTGAATAGGAAGGATCTTGTCAATGTAGCACAAGGATGGGCCAAGGGGGGTCATCTGCGTAGCAAGGATGGCCTTGACTTAGATCAAGTAGGATGGAGCTTTGTCGTCCACTACTGGAGGTTAGATTAGAAATGTGGCGATGCAAATAATTTAATTGTACCATACTGTTATTATCGTTTCGCTAGATAATCTTGCACTGCATCAATAAAAACAAGGCTTAATACTGATTCAGGGAGTTGGTATGGCTGGTTCGGTGAAAGGGGATGTCATCTGCATAGCGAGGATGGCCTGGGGAGGTACAAATAATTTAATTTTACCACACTGTAATTATCGCTTCCCTGGATATTGCATCAAGATCAACAAGTCCCAAGGGAAGTGATTTGAATGTAGGTACTTCATGAACTGTCTTTCCAGTGCAGTTGTGAGTGGTCTATCTGCTCTTGATCAATTCCACATGAGGTTGATCCTTTCACACAGATCTAGCGAAAAGAATCATCCATCACCCCAGAAAGTCAGTGCTCCAAAATTTGCACAACTTAAGAGGGGAGGATAAGCTAGTTGTCCTACATAACCCCTGTCCCTTCGTTTCCATTACATCTACCACTCCTCAACCTTTATTGCAGCCAGTGCCTTATGCGAAAAAGCAAGTATGCAAGAAAACAACATAAAACATGTAAATCCCCTGTTAGAGATGTTAGCCTTCGACTTTACTACTCATACAACCGTTTTCCAGTGCAGGGCCCGCATCTATCGTACATCATGGTGAAGTAATGGTCGAATCCAAATCTGGTAGCAATAATATCTAGCAATAATGATGCACATGGTCAGACAATATCCATGGTTCTCATTGACTGACAGCATGGGTTACGCCAGTTTCAATGAGTGATACCCCCATCGCATCAAATCCACATGTTGTGTTGTATTTGTCTTTCCCCAATTTAATCTGACAATGCTACCCAGCCACTAAATTGTGACATCCAATCCTGATTCAATCCAATCAATGCACCTAGAGAGGTATTGTACCATAATATTATGATATGATACAATGTCACCCAACTCTTCACTGCCGACCATCTCCATCATATCTACTCTTCCTTCCTCCCACTCCCCTTCGAAACCATTCCGGGAAACTGCTCGCTCGGCACCGCCATACCCGGAGCCGCCTTAAACGTGAACGAATTCCACCCCGCGTATCCCACAAAGATCAAAATGGTGGCGAATTGAGATCCGACGCGCAGTCTCATCATGGTTTGGGATTTGGCCGGATCGCGATTGTAGAAGGAGCGTATGCCGGAGCCTAAAAAGTAGGCGGTGGTTAGGCATCCTATTGGTACGAGGGGTTCTGCTTTGAACTGAAGTTTGAAGTTGTGGTTGTGTTATTGTTGTTTTTGATTGTATTATTGTTGATTGCATTGTATTGTTGATTGTGTTGTTCAGGTTTGTCATTTTTGGTCCGTTGTTTGGTGGGATTGGAAAGAAGATTGATGAGTCATCGTTTTGTTATCTATCACAGTCAATAGAAGTACCTAAAATCAACAACGACATCTATCCACGCACCTTCCTGTATAACTTTTCCTCGAACGTCTCAGGACGCATCAATTGCGGCATCGGAGCGGGAGGTACGATGGGCGCGGCGGCATTTGCGGGAGTCAACGGCGGTTGATCGCTCATGCCGCCGGGCTCAAAGGCCGAGCTGCTGGTCGATGTCGAGCCATCTCTAGGAAGAGACTCGCACGCCGCCGTTGTTGATGGCTGTGCTGGGCTCCCATTGCTATTATTTTTTAACAGTCGAGTTATAGGAACGATTTGATGAGGGAGTGAAGGTGGGCGTTGTTGCTCCTCGTGAGTATGGAGTGTGCTATGTGTGGAGGGTGGAGGGCCGTGTCTGCTGTGTGTATGTGCCGGCTGGGTCGGTGGTGTGTTAGCAATGAGTCATTTTTCGTCATGGTCATCGTCATGGGGGGGACGACCCAGCTGTGCCGTCGTGTTGTTACTGAAGTAACATATAGAATAAAAATGACGGCGGCGAATCGCGGAGGATCACGTGGGCTTGGCACAAAAGAGGTCATGTAACAATTGCGAGGAACAAATTGGCAAGTTCAGTGTCACATCGAAAGTCACTGTCGTGTCTTCAAATCAAGTCACATCGCTAGCTTCTTGTGGATGTGTTCGACCCTGCGTTTTGTTACTTAAGTAACAAAAACATTTTGTCGGCTCGTGCAAGGCTATTAATATTTACTACACGTGTTACTAAAATAACATAAGGATTTCAAAAGGTTGCTGTCCCTGATACGTGACCCCGTAATACCAAGCCAACGTACAGGACTTCCCCGTCCTATCATCATCCTACTTTGGATTCCAACGCGATTCTACTTAGGAATTAGTATTATACTCTATCGCCGGCGTTCCCCATCATTGCAGACTTTTTCGATTCGCGCCGAACGAACCGAAACGATTCAATCACCCGATGCATGATGGTGAATCGTGCGTGACCGTCGCGAACCAGTCGAGCCATCATCGGCCAAACCGACAGCCACCTACACTATTCGATCAACCGACTGTTGCTTCATCCAAATAAGGAAAACCTACGATCGGATCGGACCGCTCGCGCCGTAGATATTTAGTGCGGTTCCATTTTCCATTTCAGGAGTGCAAGAGCGAGAGCGAGAAGGCATTGAATAAGTAATTTTCCTTTTTCATTTTCGGCATCCGTCCGTGACGGCAAAAAGGTAATCGGCCGTTCGCGGGAGTAAAACAATCGCTACGGTCGCGTCCGTCTACGAACCACTTCGTCCAAACACGGCAATCTGAACAAACCAAATTCTGAACGAAACTTGATCGATAAAGGTAGGAATAGGAACTGACTGCCTACTTAGTCCTCGGCTAGGGACCAGAACCACCTACGAACCTACCTAGTTAGTCCTCGGCTTGGACATAACATGCGCAGATAGAACCCATCGGCAAATTGCTTCGCCCAACTAAAATCAATCAGATTAACTAAACGAAGTTGAAAATAGTTGCTCCGGTATCTGCGCAAGCGAAAAGCCCGAGAAGGAACAATCTGAAGAAGCAGACGAGTGGGTACGGAGATTTTTCTTTCGTTCATTAGAGATTTTAGAGCAATTGATCTCGATTCCACTGGTGTTATCTTCTACCAGCCATGAATCGCTACGAGCTGAAAGAAGAACTCGGCGACGGATCCTTCGGCCGCGTCATGAAGGCCACGCTCAAGGAAACCGGCGACGTGGTGAGAGAGAAGTTTGTACTTACGATACGCCATGCTTTTTAGAAATCGATATTTATTGTACGATTTCCCTCACTATTCTTATAATCACTGTAGGTGGCGATCAAGCACATCAAACGCAAGTTCAAATCGTGGAAAACGTGCGTGGATCTTCGCGAAGTTCAGAGCCTGCGGAATATGAGCCATCCGAACATTGTGCCGATTATGGAGGTGATTCGAGAGAGGTGAGCACGAAGACAGTGGATGCATGTGCTGATTACATTTCTCATCTGTAAAGTGGAGATAGTTCTCATCCGCGTATCATACCACTCTCATCAATTGAAAACTTGTATTGCTACAGAGACGAATCGCTCTACTTCGTCTTCGAGTACATGCCTGGGTGAGTAGGAAATGCATCAGGACGTAACCCTATCAAAGTATCTGTCAGCTCATTATAACGTGTTCATTATTTCTTGATGGACATATTTTCCAGCGGCTCCCTCTACGAACTGACAAAGGCATGCATAAACGAAAGAAAGAGTGGAAGGCCGGGAACATTGACACGCGAGCTGGTCAGTTCTTTAGTGAGGCAAATTTTGATGGGAATTTCGTACATTCATCGGCACGGATACGTTCATCGAGATATCAAGGTGAGAGTTGAGAGTTGAGCTATGTACATGTGTGCGAAAGAATCATGAGCAACTCCAATCTAGTCTCTGTCAGCTCAAAGCTTGTTATGACTTTTCTCTCGCCCAAGCCGGAAAACATCCTCGTCGATGGCAATACATGCAAGGTGGCAGACTTTGGCCTCGCTCGGGAAATATCTAGAGCCGGTAGCAAAGATATTACATACTACGTTAGCACCCGCTGGTATCGAGCTCCCGAAGTCATTTTACACTGTCCTTCTTACGGGAAGCCCGTGGATCTTTTTGCCACGGGTTTGATCCTCGCAGAACTGTTGTCTTTACGTCCTCTTTTCCCTGGCTCGTCAGAGATTGATCAAATCAACAAAATGGTGAAGGTGCTGGGGCCTCCAACCGAGAGAACTTGGGAGGAAGGTGTAAAGGTCATGAAGAGGATGAATTTCAGACTCTGGGATACTTCTCCAAACAAGCAATCACCAGAAGATTTGGCAGACCCAGAAAAGGTAGAATTGGTGATAAAGAAGACATTGCCCAGGGATACTTTACCAGTGGTTCCTAGGTTCGTCCGAGAATTGATTGAGTGGAATCCTGCATTGCGACCTACCGCCGAAGAAGCGATCAAGCATGAATACTTTGAATCGTCAACTACTCCAAGAAATTTCCCAAATAATCGTGTGCCAGTTCGAAGCAATAGAAGTCATCGAAAGCAAGATCATCCAAATGCAAAGAGTAACGTTAATCTACCGAAGTCCAAGGAACCCGACAATGAAATTGAAGTGGAGCCAAGACACGATCAATATCGACACAAAATAAGTGAAATAGTTGCGAGGAAGTCTAAAACACCTGCGCGCAAGAGTAAAGCGAATCTATCTAATTTCAAGCAACCCGACAATGAATTTTGTAAATATATGGAGGCCTTTTCCAAAGAAGATACCAGGCGATCTAACGACTACAAGTCTGGGAATAGAATACGGCCCATCATTCCGGGCAGGGCTCAAGTCACTGAGCAAAAAGTGGCATCATCCTATCAACAAAGTTTCGACATCATGCCAACTCCAAGTGCACGCCGCAACCAAAATAGTCGTGCAAAATGCAAGAGTAAAAAGAAACCAAAAAATCACATCAGACGTGGGCTGTTTGGACGAGGACTTGAAGTTTGCATCAGCAGGCCGGCACCAATGGCTGTTGATGAGAGTTTCAGCATCATGCCTCGGGAGAGTAAGCCAGACTCAAACAACCCGTTCAAGTTGTTTGGAGATTAGCAAGTCACAAATAATGATGGACACAAGACTTGCCTGCTGCCGTTTTGAACTCCACTCCCGTGTATTCAGCCACAAAAAATTGACCAATTGAACTTTGCTGGGATATCAAAAAATGCACTCTTTGTTTATCGCAAGCAAAGAGCAGTATCTCACAGGGAAAAGATATATCAACAACAAGTATGGCTTCTCGATGGAATAGATAATATATACAGAATATGTTTAGTTTGGTTCTAATACCAAAGTCAATATCATAGTCATGTTCATCGCACATGGCAAACTTGAAAATCTTCTTTGATGCACACAGATTTGAGTTTCATCAAAACTTTATCAAAGCCATCCAGCGCCTCCGGACTGATGATAATGTCAATTTCGCTTTCATCGCACATTGATTGTACTAAACTTGAAAGTGTCCCTTGATGAAGTTTCAAGGATTTGAAGCACTTGAGTAGGTTCCACTGGTTTCAGCAAAACTCCATCGAAAGGTCCTGGACAATGATGAGTGTCGCTTATGATGAACACATTTTTCTGATGCATCGACCGGCTTCGCTTTTCCCAATC
>JALLOZ010000118.1:0-16186 GCA_036939875.1 Thalassiosira pacifica
GATGCAATAAGGTTGGCACCAATATTGCCTAGATTGTTGTATCCTAATTTGAGCATGCTCAGTTGGGGATTGGATAAAATGGCGGAGCGTATCAGTTCATCATCTTGATAGCCTAAATTTCATTGTGGAAGTTTATCTGTCAAATTTATAGAGAGGAGGGGGACATGAGGATATGAGGTCAGCATAAGCCATATACAACATGGGAAGGTTTGGTGGTGATAGCCGTGATAACAATGGCACGCAGTGAAGCCCACGTAGTATCTAATTTGAACGTCCCACTTCCTGAAATGGAGCTGACTGCATTCAAATTTTTGAGCCCTGCCATAAATTATGAAAGGACCCTCTGTCTAGACCTAAGCCCACTTTATCAAATGACATATGTCAGCTACTCAATGAGCCAATGTTGGCAGTAAAAGTGTCTCTTAATAATTCCAATCCCATGCAAAAGTTGTTGGATTTTGTTAATATTGTGTCACCCTGAATGAAAGTAAATGGTAAGACGTATAATATGGTGAGTAACAATGTCAATATAGCTATTACTATGCATAATGATAATATGCATAATAGTAGTAGTGGTAGTAGTTTCTCATTCTCACTCACCTTCCTTGCTTCCCTCCTAAACTAGTTTATTTTCATTTGTGTTCTTGTTGTCATCAGCAGCACCTCCTCACCGTCCTGGTGAATAGATAAATAATATGAGTTTGGTGATGCAGTAGCAGCAGTGGGTCAATAGAAGATGATGAATTGAAATTGGATTGGACAAAAAGATGAATCAATGAGTTGAAATGAGTTCAAATTACCTGACACAGGAAATATGAAGTTGTGCTGGATCCAACATCAACGTTGTACATAGCGTGACAACTGACAACACGCTACAACGTTGTGTTGCTCGAAGTCGAGTTCAAGGAGGCTCAAGGTTGAGGGGAGAAGAACCATGTGCATGTTGCTGTTGCTGTTGTTTGGACATTGACATTGATGTGATCGTGTGCATTGATGTGATCATGCGGAGGCTGCCGCGTCATTGTAGTTGCTGTTGCTGTTGTTGTGGCGCTGTGGAGGAGTTGGAATTCATGTTGATGTTGTTGTGAAAGAAGCGCAATTGACATGATGATGTTGTGCGTGACGGTTTGCCACTCACATGATCCCGTGTGAGTTGTTGTTTGTTCCATTTGTGTTTCTCTTTTCGAGGCATTCATTTCTCTTTTCAAGGCATTCACAAGTGCAGTGTTGTTTTCTTTTGTTTAGTTAGTCTCTCAACATCTCAAATCATTGTGATCCGCAGGCGGGATGGGAATTTTCATGTTGCTGTTTTGTTATTTTGTTGATCAGTTATTATGGATTTGAATTGCGGTTTCTTGGCCTGCCAACTGCTGGCGTCAATGAATCAAGAGTGTATGGGTATGGTCATTGTTGCTAGGTGTGAGTGGGAGGATGATGATGCTGCTCCTCCTCTCAGATGTTTTGGTTGTTGCTGTCGCTGTTGCTGTTTGTAATTAGGAGCAGTGTCAATGTTCCTGCTTCAGATTTTGGATTTCTGACACAACGATGGGTTCACAAGCTCTGTCGGATGGCAACACTCTTGTAATGATGACTGCGTCGCTGGCAAGAGTGTGAAGACATCCAATATGAACGGCCAGGTGTTGATCTACAATACTACCTATGCCAATGCATCTTTGGTGTGTGATGTTCTTTTGTGATATGAGGATGTTGTTTCTATTAAACAAATAAAATGCGAAAAATGAAAAATTGGAATCAACGATGTTTTTTACCTGTTTTAAGCTGTATTTGCGTGACAGATATGTTTCAAAACGGAAATTGTTAGAAGGCACCCTATAACCTTTTTACTATGTAGATATAGCATTTTACTACGGTGATGTATTAAGATCGTAAAATTTAAGTTTATTTTGAGGATAGCTTGTCCCTGGCTGATACGGGGAGTTGGTCAGGGGCCAGTTAGCAAAAAATGTTTTTTGACAAATGTGGTAGGTGGCCACATAACAGGCCATTTATGTTGGTGCACCATTCTCATTTAAAAAACAGTTTGAGAGGTCCAGCATATCGTCTTGAAGCTAAGAACCAGACTTTTAATCTGGTGTGTTCAGAATATATTAATTCCTAGGTATAATTTTTTTATGGTCAAAGTCTGAAATGTGGCTCGTAGCCCTACTTTTGGGGGGGCGTACAAATAGTGGACTTACCTTTTTGTTCGTGTTACCAAGAGCTAGTGATAGTGAGAGAGTGGAACATGAGACGAGAAAGGAAGATACAGAGGAGGAGTCCAATGCAACGCGGACAAGCTTGGAGGCACTGGTCATGAAGAAGAGTGACCCCAGGAGGCCACCAAGGAACTACTATGAGTCAAAGGAGATGGTATCAACATATATTGCTCTTCTGTGGGTGCTGTTCAGGAAGTTTCCCCATGTATGAACAGGTGTTTCAACTCCGGAAGGCACTTGATACCATTGTGCTGAGGGACCAGAACTCCAAGTTCATGAGGTGGATATGCACAAAATTGAGATGACAGTTGATTGAAGATACGAAGTTGTACTTTAATCAGAAGTTGAACCCCAATGATTTGACCAATGGGGGCCTGAGCCTGTTCCCAGTCACAGAACTAAGTGGTTTATTGGAGGACCTATGGTGCAACAGAACCCTCAATAGTGTGTCATTGTCGGGCCAATATTAGCTTATTCAATGAGGAGGTGAAACAGGTGCAGGATGTGGATACAGTATTGCTGTTAATGTTAATGGATGGAGAGGCTAGATGTGATGTGATACAGTAGCCCAAGGATATATGGGACCTCCCATGCCTTCTCGTCTAAACCCATTTGCGGCACAACATGGTGCAGTGAACCAAGGAGATGAAGTGGGGAAACTACAATCAGATGGAGGTGAGGGAGTGTGGAAATCAGCAGATCCAGACCATCACAATCCAATGATAATGGATTACATGGCCAACTTCTTGAATAAGTTTTGTAACCCCTGTTCCTTTAAGGATTTATTGGCTGGATGCTACATGGTGAAAGACTTGCATTAGTGGCGAAGCTTGTGGGAAAGAGTGAGGTATGTTACCCATTTTTGTTTGTAAATTGTACAACCATGAAGAGCAATGTTTATTATCATTAAAAGAAAGAAGTTGATGGTCAATTTGTAACAAATGGAATATATGTGTTGGAAAGGGGGTGAACTATATTTGGAAATGGGGAATTGCAGCTATTCAAGGCCCAAAGCAGCAGTGGGGGGCTTAAACGACCATGAAATGGGTGACCAGGGCCCTCTGTGGATGTAGGGCAACATATTAGGAAGGTACAACATCATAGTGGAGTGTCACATGGAGTAGTAGCGAGGGCGTAAGGGCAAGAAGTCTATAAGAATATTCCTATGGCAGAGGTAGGCAGTAACAGAGGCATCTGGGCATCTTCAAAGGTGGATAAATGATGACAGGTGCTGATGAATAATAAGGAATGTTACAATGGGGGTCTATGGCAGATAATATGACAGTAATTGAGAAGGATACATTCTTTGATGGGGGCGAAGGTTAGCAGAGGGATGATGGTGTTATGAAGGATGATGGTTGTGGGCAGCAGGAGAAGGTCAAGAACATGGAATGGGATGGCAAAGTAGATAAACACGAGGGCTCAAAGGTGCTGAGCCATGGTGAAAAAAGGCTACTAGTAATGTTGAAGCCAAGGGATAAATGACAACTGGAAATTCTCACCCCAAGGGAGTGCAGGACCACTCTGGGTTGACAAGAGGAAAACCCACTAGTCTCTCCCACACTAGGGGAGGGCAGACCCAATCTGGAGTGGTGGGATGAATATCCACTGGTTCCTCCTACCCATGGGGATATGCCCAATCTGGATTGTTATAGGGAACAGTCACTGGTGGCTCCCACCTTAGGCCTAGGGGAGTACATGCCCAATCTGGAATGATGGGAGGAATAGCCACTGCCCCCCTCATCACGGTGATGGAGGGCCCAATTAGGGATGATGGGAGGAGTAGCCACTAGTTCTTGTCACCCTAGGGAAGAGCAGGCCCAATTGGGATTGATGGGAGGAATATCCACTGGTAGCTCCTATGTGGTCAATAGATACAGTGAGACACAGGCACAGGCTCAATCTCAATCAATGATAATTGACAGTTGTGTCAACTCTTGGCAACAGTCATGAGTTTATCAATGGAAGGCGGCATTTATGCCAATGAGAGATGGCTTGCCATGGGAGGGTGTAGAGGTTGATAAAAGTGGAGAGTGGGCAGATTTGAAGTCTCCTAATCAGGCTTTGGTTACAGTGGTGATGGGAGCAACTACCAATACTATATATAGAGAGAACTAGGGAAGAATGGTGCAGCTACAAGAGGAGCAGGGATCACAATAGTATTGGAATATGCATGTTGGCAAGTTACGTTTATCTGATCACATGCTGGGACCAGTTGAGCATAGGAATAGCATCTGCTCATCAGGTTTGGGAATGAATCATCCTACTTATACAAAGATATTGCAATATCAATATGATCCTGATACTGGTGGATGTACAGTAAAAATAGGGAGGCCATGGGAAAAAGCAGAGATTACTGCTGCAGTGAAAAGAGACCCTCATTAGTTGTGATAATGTTGGATTATGTGTTGATGCACTTTGCACAAGAAGCAAAAGAAAAAGTGATGGCTGGATAATCTAGGTTTGTGTTATGGGATAACATCAAGAACCACTTACCAGAGGATATGAAGGCATCTTCCATTGTTGCAAATCCACACAAATTGAGGGTGTTTCTGTGAATCTTAGACTTGGCTCTTGTATTGACATTAATCCCAAAGGGTTGCACCCCATTGGTAAATGAAAATAGGAAGAAATCTGCACTGGTTGGGGCTATTAATATCAACCAATTGTGGCATACATTCGTAGAGGCACATATCGTGGAATTGAGTATCAAGACAAAGTGGGATGTCACAAACGGCTTTTGGAGATTAGATTGTCAAAAAGGCAATTAATTGAATTTCTGCTATATATTGCTGCAGAAGCCAGGAATACTAGTAACTCTGGTGGCACTGTTACCAACATCTTTGCAGATGGGGCATATCAAGCTGTCACAATATTTCTGTGCTGCATCAGAAATAGGTAGAGATGCCATGGATCTATATGCTGAGATGCCAATAGGTTTGTTGAAAAACACACAAAATTCAACCTCTGATGAAGGTAACTCAAGCATTATCAGAAAATTGTGATGACGAGGTATCATTTTGATACATGATTGCTGTTTGTGTTTATGATTACACCACACTTGTCATGCCAAGGGGTATCAAACAGCCACATCATGTCGCAAATGCAATTATAAAGGGCATTCATGATGTTTTCCCACCAGATGATGATGCTGATAATGGCCTCATTCTCTCAAGAAGATTCTTGAAAAGAGGGGATGTATGCTGTGGTCAAGGATATGTTAGGTTTTTAGTTCCATGGACACCTGGGAAAGCACACCATATGGCTAATGGAGGATTGTAAAAAGTTCATTATGTAGTATTGAAGCACTGGATTTACCAAGAGGAGAATAGTTCAAAAGGAATCCCACATGGTAAATACGAGCAATATGTTGTAAATATACAAAATGTGTTTATATCAATACTAGCAGGGCAATAATTGCTATCACCGTGCATTCAATTATTGGGAAAGGAGCCAACTTATGCATACTTGAATAGAAACAAACCACCCCTTTCCACCATCAGATGATGTTGCCATTTGCTAAAAATGTCAACAGAGTTCCCAACCATGTATAAAGAGCTTATGACAGGGTGGCCTTGCTACACCAGGATAAAAGATGAGTCTATCAATTGATTAGGAAGCATCATTATTGGGAAGGACAAAGCCTGTGTTCCCATTATATTCTGATTGATATGGCTAGTGAATATTTGGAAGTTGTATTGTAAGAAGAAGATTATGAACTTGGATTTGGAGATGGCAAGTTTGTTGTTGTTGTGGTAGACCATGGATATTTTGCACTCTCCAGTGATAATTGTCCAATGGTGAGATGTATGGAACCTCTTGCCATAAAGGGATTGCTGTTAGCAATGCAATTATTGTATGCATTGGTATTGAGGCTGAAGCATGCATGCTCATCACCACTGATGCCATAGTATTTTTCAAGGGAGTAGAAAACACGATGATGGATATTCTATCTTGTTCAATTGGCAGTAATGCTGTATGGTGTTGCAAAACTGATACTGACTTGTTGAACTTATTTAATGACAAATTCCACTTGCTAAATCAGGCATCTTGGTCTGTCTTCAGTCTTTCTATTGCAGTGAATATGAAGGTTATTTCCATGCCGCAGATGCAGCATTTTGAAATGGGCAAATAGCTACAATTTAAAAGGCTGGGAGATGAGTTGGAGAAATGGTGTATATCTTCATCTGACATTTGGGGTGCCCCCTTGGCTACATAATGCCCCATAACAGTAGTGAGTTCAGTACCTAACCAACTTTGCAGTTTGCATATGCTTGGACAATTTTAGTCAAGGCAAACAAGTCAAAGCTGTAACAGTCACTATTGTGATCTTGGTCATTGGTCAGACAGTCGCTTTGGCCTATGAAGGCAACCCCACCAATGCCTTAGAAGGGAAGGATTTAGTGCATTGACTGGTACAAATGATGGTGGGATGGTAGAAAGAAGATCCATTAACAATGAAGAAACTTTTAGTGGTTGTGGATGTGTGTGAGTACTTTGTAGGGGGTGATCTGCAGCCAGGGGCTAATGAACTGGACAAAGGTATAGGGGACAGTTCAATCATTACATTTTATTATTTGTTTCGCATTGGGGGATGCACAATCATGTTGATCAGGAACAGTACAAAGCAAACAGTTCAATTCAAATTGGAAGATGCACTGTTTTTCAAATACAATAAACAGAGGAGGATTTTTTGATTTCCAATAAATGTGATGGACACAGAGATCATGGCGGCTGATGGTGCAGTTTTGAAATTGGACAATACAAAAATTATTGGAAAGGGGTTTGTGTCTATTAACAGCCCAATTTGGACAAACATTTTAGCCCTGTTCAGGAATTAGAAAAAATAGTGTGCCATGTTTGCAAACACACCAATGACAGAAACACTCATCTATTGGTATATTTGGTGGATGGACAATGTAAAGATGTCAGTAGAAAATGTGAGCACTGTGCTCAAGTTGGCTACAATATTTTTAGATTATCAGTCATTGAAGGGCATTCTAATTGTGCAGATTGGCACTCATTTGTTGTGGATTGTTGGCACAAATATACTTCTGTTGGCAGGGTATAACGATACAGAAATTCAGAAGATAGGAAAGTAGAAAGGGGAGACATTCAAGGAATATATTAAGGAGGAACTCTATTGCTTCACTGAAGGGATATAGAAATCAATGGTTACAAGAGGAGCGTACAATGACTTGGACTTGGTTGATATCACTTGATTGATGGTGGTACACAATGATCAGGTAACAGCTGCTGGGGTAGCATAAAAGGGGTTGACATGAGAGTATTGGAATATTCAATACATTGGAAAATACTATTATGAGTAGGTGGCTGAAAGGCCAATGGTGTTGTATTAGTAAATAAAAATGGCAGAGGTTAGAGGGAGGGTGAGAGAGGAAAGTCAGTTTTTGTGCTGGGGTGTGTAGGATTGGACAACTGGTCCATGTGCCCATCCCTGTATCCCTTTTTGGTGGGTGTGTTCCAAATTTCCTTTTCAACTTAAAGTATGTAGCCTTGCTGTCTAGTGTGAGAGTTTTCCTGCTAAGGAAGGCTTGGGGTTTGGGTACAATATGTAACCCTGTGCAGTTTTGGTACCACATGCAACTACTCTTTGTCTTTCCTTTGTGTTTGTTTTGAGGTGAGAAGAAGAACCAAGGGAAGAGGACCCACCAGTTGTATGGTCCATGAGATGACAAGAGCTGAGGTCCAGTTGAAGACTTGATTGTGACAATGGATAGATGAATGGTTGTATGATTACATGTGTGACTACAGTTAGTCATGGTCGTGATGGAGCGGCAGCCACCAGCAAATGAGATTCTTTTGGAAGAACTGCACCATACAATGTTGATGTAGTTTGATCTATTTGAAAAGTAGATTAAGAGTCACATTGTCCCACCCTTTAATCAAATGTGAACTCTTTCTACCAATGAAGATGAAGGCTTAGGGTTTGGACATGAGATTTAACCCCTCGGTTGCTAAATCCCCGGTAATTGTCAGAGATTTCCCCAATAATGCCATTATTTGCTTTCACTGAATGGGGACTATTGACCATTACCTTATCAATTACCATCTACATAGATATGAATACATAGTACCATGGGAAATTACCCAAATATTACCAAATCTTCCAATTTCTATGTTACCATTCTGGGGGAATTGACAAGCTAATTTAACCCTGTGCAGTTTTTGCCTTTTTGTCATTCCTTTCTATTAGTTTTGAGGTGAGAATAAGAACCAAGGAAAGATGACCGATCAGTTGCATGGTCCATGAGATAATAAGAGCTGAGGTCCAGTCAAAGACTCCTTGGGCTCAAAAAACATCTCCAATTCTCCGCAAGAGATGAACCAGACTCACACGTAATTACCTTTCAAGACATTTTGTAACAAGCACATGTTATAGAATAGACCATTTTTTCAGCGCATTTTATAAACTCGGCATACTTTAGGAAATTTGATGGATATTTGCCCAGGAGCAATAGCTAGGTCAGTTGTTAAGACTGTCCAATCACGTTTAGATCCAATCTAATTCTAATCAGACAGCCCATTATGAGGGAACTTGATATTCTTGGAACACCTGTCCAAGAGACACCAAAGTAAAGCCTTCTATTTTCACAACATGTGTCCACTCATTGTAAAATGTCCTGTGATTTTGCAACATTCTGCTATTGATCTTCAGTCCAATTATGGTGGCTGCTGGTTGCAAACAAAATCAGTGGACACTACTTTACAAAACTACACTATAGTCTCTGCAGTCATGTATTTAATGACCATTATATTTTGGTAGTATTTTTTGGTATTAAGACCTAGTAAGAAAAGGCCCAGCAGACACTTGTTGCAAAACATAGCCTGCATCTGCATGGATATACCATGATCTATAGCTTCAAACCTGATTCAACCTTGTTATACCTAGATTATTGTATATACAACAAGCTAGGTAAACACATGCATACCAACACCAACTGCTCAAGCCATTTGCAATATGGAAACCCCTATCCTCTCAGCAAACTCCAGCATTTTGAAAAACTCAGGAGAATTGGAAGAATTCTTTGTCACAAATATGCTTCTTTATAAAATGTACTTGAATTTTCATGAATTTTTGGGAAATGTTTGAAATATGCTCATTACAAATGTTAAAAAGTAACTCTCCCGGATTCATGATTTGCTTGTCATCCATTAGTTCAAGCACTAAATACCATATTCTTGAGGGACAATTTAAAATCATTCCTCTTGACATTGGTGGTGACATTTCCAAACTTTCTTGTAAATTTGCATCATGTTTGGTGATACAAACTTGTCATATCACAGCAAATTAGACAATGATATATGCCCCACCTCCACCTGCAATCAACCATGTCATGTCATCTTTGATAAAAAGTCAGGCACTCAGAAATGTTGTCAGTTGGTTAATTTTTGAGACCCTGGGATTCAAGACTAAACTACTTTATATGGGTCAATGTTTATGATGGCTTTGGTAGGAGTGAGATGGGTACCAAGTATTGTATATTAAGTTCTGTGTAATGTGGATGTTGATTACACTAATATAGTGCATATCCAAAATGAAGACGATGACTGAGTCATCCCACCCACATCAATGAGTGTAATTAAGATCCCATACCAAGTTTGCAACCAACCAATAACAACCACAAACTTGCAAATTACATTATCAGGCAAGATGAGTGCCAGGAAGAACTCTCATATGTTTGATTGTGGCATTTGAGGTACCTCAAATACAACAATAGGGGTACCTTTGCTTCTAACAAAAATCTGAGCAAGATTTTATTGGCAAGTCCCTCATTGACAATGATTCAATCTTGTCCACCTTAATTTTCATCTTGAGTGCTTGTTGATGGATGAGAAGAATATCAAAAATATTATCAAAACTTGAACTGAGGAAGAGAAGTTTTAGGTTTAGCTCAGTATGCACTAGCCTATTTTTGGGAGAACTATGTGGCATTAAATTGAGCAAGTCAACATCAGATATTGATCTGAAGTATATGCTGGACATGATAGAATCTAATGATAAAATTGACTGTTCAACATTAAAAGTATTTTTGATTCAACTATGTGTGCTCATACTAAAAAGAGGGAAAGAGCTAATTCCGGCTGGCAAACTTAATGATTACAGAGACAAAGCTTTATTGTCCAACCCTAAAAATCTGGAGATAAGGATGAGTAGGCTAGTGATTGCATTGGCTACCATCAGTTCCTCCCAGACTGATAAAACATCAATATTGTGACCCGCATTTGAACTTCTTTCACATGATATTCAATTGATGATTGCTATGAGAGGTACTATTGACTGTTTTCTGGACAAGTTAACATGATAGGGGGTCTCTCATTCATCCAAGATTATCCACATATGGATATAGAAGCTAACTGAAGTCATTGATCCCCTCAACCTGCAACAACCTTTATTAGCTTTATAACCTGTGCAGGACATTGACTTTCTATGAGCCTCTGCCAGGCACTGTCTCTATACAAACCTCTATAGACCATGGGTTCTCTGCAAACCAATGTGGATAATTGACTCTCTGAGAGCCTCTGTAAATCATTTGCTCTCTGTAAGCCTCTACAGGCTGTTAGCTCTCTATGAGCCTCTACCAACTGTTGGGTGTATGATCCTCTCCCAACCATTGGGTCTATGATCTTCTACCAGTCGTTGGATCTATGAGCCTCTGTAGAGCATTGGATCTCTACCATCTATTGGCTCTCTATAAGCCTGTACACACCGTTGGCTCTCTGCAAGCCTCTACCAATAAGTAGCTCTATGTGAGCCACTGGCAACTGCTGGCTTGCTATGAGTCTCACTGGGGATTGGATATCTACAAGCCTCAGTCGGGTATTGGCTCTCTGTAAGCCTTTACCAACAATTGGCTCTCTATAAGCATCTGTGGACTGTTGACTTTATGTAAGCCTCTAAAAAATGCTGACTCTTGATGAGCCTCGACCAACCATGGGGGATCTCTATCAACCATGGGCTCTTTGCAAGCTTCTACTAACTGCTGATTATATATGGGCCTATGTGCACTGTTGGCTCTCTGCAAGCCTCTATGTACCGTTGGCTCTCTATACACCTATAACAACCAGTGGTTCTCTATGAATCTCTGATTCATTTTCATCCTGGGTGGAAAGCCTATGTACTGAACATGTTGAATTGCCACCTGTCCTAATACACTTTTTGTCTAGTAAAAAGTACGTACTCTTTTTTGCCCGCGCCACCTCTCCTTTGCACTTCTTTACAACGAATTTTAGCCCCCATGAGCCATATTTCACATTAAACCCATCACAGCAGCACAATATCTACAGAGAGTAGATGGTATCTCACCACTTTAATGTTTACTATTGATGAGTATAGACTTTACTATCAAGTTGTACAGGGAGACTATTGATATAGGTCATGGATGTCACCCACCTTGATAAGAAAATTGTAAATATGCTGAAACAGCCAAACAAAGCATGGCAGATAACAAGACAACACTACACACTGGAGATATAAAGAGAATATAAGAGGAAAATTCATAGCTTATTGATGAATTAACCTAATTCCTTGCTGAGCTGAGATTGAATACATGGTAGATAAGAAGACAACACTACACACTAGACATATAAAGATAATATAATAGGACATTTCATAACATATGGATGAATTACCCTAATTTCAGGCTCACCGAGATTGATCATTACAGACATCAAAACAACATTACACACTAGACACATAACGATAATGTAATAGGAAAATTCATAATAAATGGAGGAATTAACCTAATTCCAGGCTCACTGAGATTGAACATAATAATGTGCTATGTACAGAAAATAATTTTGGCAATATCAAGCAACCTTTTGAATTAGCGAGGTTCAGCGAGAGTCTTGTGAAACAATAAATATCTTGAGTGATCACAGAATGGAAGAATAAATGTGTGTCCCATTTTTTCAGAGTCCCAATTAGGATAACAGCAATGACAAACATGTACAGACACTACATTTTGCAATATTGAGCAACCTTTGAACTTAGTGAGGTTCAGCAAGCATCAATCAACCACTAACGAACACAGGAGTAAGTATATTTTTTTGAAGGAGCAGTTTGGAGCTGTTTGGAGTTCAAACAAAAAATAATGATGTTGTGAGAGTCCCATGACAAGAGAAATCCCTCTACTGGTCATGGATGACAAAAACTCACTGCGCCCCCTGTGTACACAGGGAGAATGACTCAAAGCTCCCGTTTGTCAATAGTCCCAATTAAAAGTGAACTAAAATAAACATAAAAACGGATTTCAACATGGGAATCAATTATGAGAAAGATCCCACCAATAAATTTTGAGTCGAAAAGTCACGCACATATTTTTGGAGGAGTAGTTTGGAGCAGTTTGGAGCTGTTTGGAGTTCAAACAAAAAATAATGACATTGCAAGAGTCCCATGACAAGAGAAATCCCTTTACTGGTCACAGATGACAAAAACTCACACTGCATGCCCCTGCACACACAGGGAGAATGACCCAAAGCTCCTGTTTTTCAAGAGTCCCAATTAAAAGTGAACTAAAATAGATATAAAAACGGATTTCAACATGGGAATCAATAATGAGAAAGATCCCAACGTTTCTTGTCCAGTCAAAAAGTCACGTACATATTTGGGGCAGTTTGAAGCTGTTTGGAGTTCAAACAAAAAATAATGACATTGCAAGAGTCCCATGACATGAGAATCCCTTTACCGGTCACGGATAACAAAAACTCACACTGCATGCCCCTGCGCGCACAGTGAGAATGACCCAAAGCTCCCGTTTTTCAAGAATCCGAATTACCAATTAAAAGTGAACTAAAATAGACATAAAACGGAGTTCAACATGGGAATCAATAATGACAAAGATCCCACCATTTCTTGTTGAGTCAAAAAGTCACATTGTGACAAGAAATGTTACGGTATCTTACACTTGTTACAAATACAAAAAATGAGAAACTAAACCATATTGAAAACTCAGTAGAACCAAGAAGCTGGTACATTCTAAACGAGCTGTAGGCCTGCGACACCTTGTTCAAATGTCTGGAATTTGCTTGGCAAAAACAATACTATCCCTTCAGAAAGTCGGGATAATCAAATTGTGAAACAAAAAAGAGAAAAATAAACAAACCTCTGCACAGTACTGGAAGAGAGTGAGAGAGGAGTGGTGGCAACCTCTAAGCAATTGTCGGAAATGGCAATCATCCATTTGTTTCCCAAAGCATGCTTGACGCAAACATCAGCCCTCGCTTTAGCAGGCATTAACCGCCGTGACCTCCTCTGAATGGTGTCATACCACAGTCCTCTAATGGAAGGGTGTGAATATTGAGATCCTCTGCCTTGAGAATGCAAAGAAAATAAGTGGAGTTGAAACAACCAGTATGGTAATGGATGTGGAGGAGGTAGCTGACAGTATCCTGCCTAATGGTTAGGATGTTGTTATTATAATTAGATTAAATCAGATTTATGTTCTAAATTTATTATGATTACAAACAGTATAATTTACCCATGGCCCACTATGTACCACTATAAGCACCATCTAGTAGTACTTAAAGTACTAAACAGCCTTCTTTATGTAGTGTTCCTACCTAAGCCTAAGGATACCTAACCCTTAGATAACCCTTGAAGTCTATTTTCACTCCCCAAAGCCTCCTCCTTGACCTCTCCTCCTCCTACCTCTATTAATTCAAACACACGAAAAAAACTGTGAAGGTAATAACTAACTAGCTTATCTATAATCCCTCCTCCCTAATTGCCCCCTTAACTGTCTCAATTCACCTAGCATTGCACCTGATCTTGTTCGTACTTGGAGGCATCCACTCACCCTTCAGCAATCCAAATAGATTCTTGGATTCACTCTTCGACAAGCCAAAGAAAGAATTCTCATGGTAACTCAACATACATTGTCCTCAAACAAACTTCTTTTTCTGATACAAACACATGTATACTTATTGCACAGCCCACATTTAATCGTCGTCATATCTCCAAACACCTCACACTCCATTTTGTTCTCCATCTTCTTGAGAGATGCAAAGTGCTTCTCAATATTATTCAAATCTCCACATAGTCATATCTTTGCATGTCTACCTGCATACTTTGCCTTCTTCAAGTTCTCTATGTTTACTCCCGTCACAAACACCAAACTTGAAGATGAGGAATTGCTTGACTTGTCCCTTTGTCGCTTGATTCTCCAAGACCATGCTCAAAAACATTTGTCTCCCAGGAACCTCCTTTCTATCGGAGAGTACCGGAGCAGTTGCTCTGACATGAGTAACCAGAAATGTCCGAAAGAAAACCTGTCCTTTGGGGCAATGTGCCACTCTGGATTAAGGTTGCCCTCACAGCATTCAATGGAAACAACAACAGCAATAACAAGGACATGGAGGTATGCAGCAAATGTCAGTACTTCCAACTGATGTACCATATCATGGCAATTGCAATCATATGATCAACATTATCGACCGTCCAGTACTGACTGAGGTAGGTTTCCCATCCCTCATTCTGCTTGATGCCTCATACTTGCTTGTTTTGGCCCCTGCCTTGTTGCTTCGTGGTCACATACAATCCAGAAGAAGGCAAGTTGTTCACTCCAGAGATGTTCGTTGCACCAGTCGACTGGAAGGACATATGCATTTTCGTGTAGGGCTTTTTCCCCATCTTTCTCCGGCACTTGACAGATCGTGACGATAGGATTCTTGTACTCATTGACTTTGCTCATAGATCACCTGGCTTCATTTGTTCATGATGGAAGTAGGGTTTCCGATCCTTCAGGACACAATCTCTTCTTGTCATTAGTGTTATGCCAAAGCCCATCTCTCCTGCTAGATCCAAGACATGATTTCCTGAAAAATGATTGTCCACCGCAAAGTGCGGGTATGTACTCCTTGTAGATCATCTTGTTGATGTGCTTAGTCATTGATCCCCACAGATCATTGACCTCAAACAAGTGCATCATGTCTGCCCCCCTATGTACTACCTTCCTATTAATATAATGCAGTATATGGTGCATTTTGTGCGGCCCCTCCCGCCCAAACCCTTTTGGCCTCTATTTAAATATATAACTTGATTTGTGAACCAGCTACTGTGTTTGTATCTATGATCTGCATTGGAAAGAAGCAGCCTTGCGTTTGCTGTTGATTTTGTTGTTGCTGTTGCATTTGCTGTCAATGTTTCATTTGTTGTTTTATTTGCTGATGTATTTGCATTTGCTGCTAGATTTTATTTTGCATTTGCTGTTGTGTTTGCTGTTGCATTCTCTGCCCAACTTGCTTCAAGAGAATGCTAGCCACAATGCTGCCAATCCATCAACACACATGCACTCGGCTGCAATTTTTGAGGAGACCAATGGTGCTCATGACAAAAGCAAGATGTTGGCGACAATGGGTAAATGATAAGCTCAAGAATAATTTAATTTGATGAAAAAGACGGCAACAAGAAGATCCTCTTACTGCGCATGATTGTGGATATGTTTGTCAAATCATAATTAGCACATCAAGCTGAAGTTGCGATTGTGAGTGTGGGAAAAGGGAAAAGGGTGTTTAACTTTGGACGTAAAAACCACACCATGAATATCACTCGGGCAGTATTTAGACAGAAGTTGATGACGACGTTGCCTCGAGAATGAAAGTGGAGGATAATTTGTCGGAACCATTGCTGCTTTGCGTAGCAGCCAATACAACGCATCTGGAGGTGAGAGCAAACCCATCAAAAGACAGAGGGTCACTAGGGCGGATGTGAGTACAATTTTGCCCTTGCGCTTGGGGAAGGCGACTTGTTTGATTGAGAAGCGGACGTGATGCTCGAAGTGAATTTTAGGTGGTTGTTATTGTTGTTATTGATGTTGATTTTGTACGGCGTAGGTGGACGGAGCAGCAAGATACGGACCTTAGCCTACTTACCTACGTAGGTAGAAAACATAACATATTTACCTCAAATAGAGATCGCACTAAATACAAACTGACGATTAGCTGACCAC
>JALLOZ010000119.1:0-16304 GCA_036939875.1 Thalassiosira pacifica
GTATGACAGTTGTGAGTACCGTACGCTTATGTGATCTGCATAAGGGCTGTTGTGTTGCATATGGCTAACACAACCAAGCAGGTAGCTAAAATAGCATAACCTAACATCTAAATAGAACTATTTAGGATCAAATATGATGTTGTCTGGTCTTATGTAGTAGACTGCTTATGACAATGCAGTTGCTTCGTATTCCCTTGCACTTTTTCTATGTTGCCTTACGTTGAATCTTCTCTTCACGCAGTAAAATATTCTGCGTGTCAAGTTCAGTCTTCATTTTGGAAAAATCTTCCTTGTGCGTTGACTGAATTTGGGACATTGAAGCCTTGTGGTTATCAATTACTTCATTCAGTTTTTTGATCTCCTTCCTATGTTTTTTTCTTGATTTGCTCAACTGTTGCATCAAAGCTCTGCTCCTCCTTCCCAAGGTTCTTCTTGTGCATCTCCTTTGACTTTACAACCTTCTACCAGCAGTACTGTCGCTCTTTGACAATGACGTCGCAGCAATTCTGTTTGGCATCCTGTTCAGCTTGTCCGGCATCTTGTCTGGCTTTATTTTTTGCCTCGTAGTGGTTAGTCGCTTTTACGACTTTCTCATCTATCTCTATCTGAGACTCCTTGAGTTCCTTCAGTACATCACTCTCTTGTTCATGTGCCAAACTCTGTTTTACAATTCTGTCTCTCCAATACATGTGTATTCCTTAATTGCCTTAGAGGCCTAAAGATTGAGAGGGAACAAGGTGAGGCTGACAATAAAACGTGATAATAAGGTAGAATTATACCTGGATAATAGTAACCTTCTTTTCTGATTTGACTGGCTTCTTCCTCGCAATACTCAATTGTAATTTTACCTCTTCCTTCTTGGATTTTTCCTTGGTCAGACTCTTCCCCATGTCTGTCTGTCTTGTTTTCTCTTTCTTTAACCTGCTGGCAGCATTGAGAGATTCTGATTTATGTCTCTTTTTAGCCTTCTCCATTTGCTTCTCCTTTGTCTGAAGTGCTCTGTTGGATCTCCATGTATCGTCAAGCCTATTCTTTTTGGACTGCTTTGTGGGAACTGGGCCTGTTGACAGCACAACTGGCATCTTGTCCTCAAGTACAGGATTATTTCCAGTGGCAGTTTTGTAGGTTAACCATGTTGATGAAGCCTTTTGAGACTTCTGGCCAAATTGGTTCCTCTTCCTCTTAAAGTTGAATGATTTGGAGGGTGCTCTCTTCCCAGTATGCTGATCACCCCCCTGAATGACCACCAGGACTGATGCTTCTAATTTGCTGGTGGTCACAACAATCAAATAGTTAGAACAGGGGGTATCGTACAAGCAGAAAAAATTTATTGTTATTTTGTTTGAAATGGTGTGCAAACACCAGCGAGATCAGACACAATTGATCTTGGCGGCACTGAGCCCGTCCCGTACTACACGTCCGGGATAATAGTAGCCTGTGGCGGGATGTCGTCAAAGGAGGCAGAGGACGATATGACAATCAACTATTGTCGAGCGTGCTCAAAATATTAGGTATTGTACCAAATAATACAGAGTGTATTGCACTTCAACTGCAACTGCTCCGGCCAACACACTGGGTCACGAGCGCGTACAAGTTGAAGAGAACCTTCCACAGAAAGGATGGGTTGGCCCGTGTGGTGTGGGGCAGAAGACAAGTATGTTGCATTGTACAAATCTTAAAATAATGCAACAGTCCCACTATTCTTGATGCCTGACAATGGCGCCGCCACCCCCAATGCCTTCTGAAATGAAACGTATCACTGTCATGATACAATCCGCCTCCAAGTTGCATTTTACTCTTTGCTTTAATTTTTTTGTCAATGTGTCACTAACACTGTTGTGCACGTCCTCAATGCACTAACCAAAGCAATCACAACAGCGCACTTTGGGGGCACGTCTCAAACTTGAGCCCCGTACGATATTTCTCAGCAACAGCATGCAACAGAAGATGTTCGGAAGCTCTTTTCGTTGTTGAACTTCAACCAGAAACTCCACCTGAACCTTGCGGATTCTCAACAATGATAGGTCAGTCATCCTCGAGGAGGACACGTCCACAAATACTCTGTGTCATCAGGCACTTGCAACCTACATTCAGAATGTGTTATAATAATGGATATATTGATAGATGGATCTAATGATCTATTAATCTACTGATATATTGATATATTGATCTAACGATATACCAATGCATCGATCTACCGTGTCAATCTACTGAACTAAGATCTATTGATCTACTGCTACATTGCCAACACGGGGGAGGTTAACGGGGAGGAGGAAGGTGAGGATGGGGTCGATGGGCTGGCAATAGATCAATCAGTAGATTGATTGACCAATAGATCAATCTATTAATTATTTGATAGATTGATAGGTTGGTATTGGTCTATCATTACATATGAATATATCAATAGTTTGCTAGATTGATAATGAAATATCAGTAGATTGATAGACCGATATATTGACCTATCAGTAGATCAATCTATCAATCAACTACTATATCAGTAGATTGATCTATTGATCTATTGATCTGCTGATGTACCAATATAATCTACCAATTTATCAATCTACCGACATAGATATCTACCATTTTATTGATCTACCGGTCTATGATCTATCAATCTACTGATACATTAATCTATCAGTATATGAATAAACTGAACAAAGATCTATCAATCTACTGCTCACATTCCTGGAGCTAATGAATTCTTCAAGCTGATCGCTGCTTCGAGCTTGAAGCACAAGCTTGAAGCTTTGGCCTCTCTTTAAACTTGCATTGATCTTGCGTCAAGCATACTTCAAGCATGCTGATAAAATTGGCCTAGATAATGCTACGCCAATGAATAATATTGGCGATACTGTTAGGTAGGGTCAATTAGGACCCTCTCGTGGATCAATTTTATTTCTATTTCCTATGTAAATTGTGTAGAATCAGATTTTCCTGCCATTTTGGCTTAACCCTTAGGTTCCCGGACCTTATTTGGACCCTATTTTGCCATATTTTGAGTTCAACAATGCGCATCGCCTTGCACCGGGTCATTTTTCACCATTTCAAGTGCACAGTATTCATCATTAGGTAGTTGACAAAGCAGCATCTGATTGATTTTTCATTCGATTTGTCAGTGTTAACGTTATGGTGGTAATTCTGAGGAGGGTCCAATACTACCATGCTCTATGTGGACCCTATTCTGAGTCCAATGCAGGTTCAACCATGAATATCACCTTGTACCGGGTCATTTTTCACCATTCCAAGTGCACAATATTCATCATTGGGTATTGTAGCTGACAAAGCAACACCCGGTTGATTTTGCATTCGATTTGTCAGTTTTGGTCGCCATTCTGAGGATGGTCCAAAACTACCATGTAGGTACATATTATGTAGGTATTGTAGTGGGGACCTTGGTATAATTTAGCTCTCGTTTGTTTTAGACATTGATATAGCGATGATGTAAAGAATGATCGAACATTCTTTATTTATTCATTTTATCTTCATACACCTATCAGTAAAGCCATTGCTGCCTATTATGATGTCATTGCGTTTTCTGTAATGCTGGTGCTCTCTTGTCTGCTGTTGCTCTCCTTCTGCAACTCTACTGCTGCCTCTATTGCATCTCTGCTGTTGCCTCTATTGCAGCTGCTGCTCCCTCTTCTGCTGTTACTGAATCTTCTATGGTGTTGCTGAATCTATTGAGTGTTCTGCTCCCTCTTATGTGAATACACTGCCTCTTCTACAGCCAATGACTCCGCTATTTCTTCTGCCTCAACCTGTCATATCTGCTGATTCCTCTTCTAGGCAAATCTACCTCTTCTGCTGTTGCCCTGTCTACAGCTACTACCTCTGTTGACGCTGCTGCTCCCTATGCCACAGCTGCTGCCTCTTCATCTGCTGCTCTCTCTGCTGCAGCCTGCGCCTGCTGCCTCTTCTTCATCTGCAGCTGCTGCCCCTGCTATCTCTTCTGCCCCTGCTGATGCTCCCCCTGCTGCTGCTGTTGCCTCTTCTTGGCTTCTTTTGCTGCTTCTGATTCTACTTCTTCTTCTACTTCTACTGCCACTGGTACTGGTACTGCCTATACTGTCATTTCTGACTATCACACATTGCAAGGGATGTTAAGATATTAATAATTATTAATCTCAGTGTCACTGCTTGACTTGCCATAGGTGGTACACAGTTCCTCACCTTGCACATTTCGATGTGACACGTTTGATAACATTATCATTTTAATTTACACTTAAAGTTCGATGCAAAACAATCAAGGTTGTCTTGTGACTGTCACGAATGCATTCTTTTCATTTGCAATTGTGATGGTGATGCTGATTTTTCTCGCGGAACCATCCATTACCCAAATCCATATAGAATGACCTGTCTGGATGAACTTCCAAGACATTCTGGGACAGATCCAACACCCCACATTGGCTATGTCATTTTCCGAAGAAAGGTTGAGGGGAAACTTCAATGGACTGCCACGCCAACTGCCAACACATGGTGATGGACATATTTCATTTCGACAGACAGGGAAAGATAGGATGGATCTTTTCTCCACCAACCGGGGGCTACCACTAATTCTGGGCAAGTAACCACGAAAGGGGGAGTGCGAGAGGCTGTGGCTGTGGAGTGGGTGTAGGGTTGGATGATAGATATTTGCCGAGACCATTGTGGTATGGTGGGGATTGGTTGTTTCGGACGCCATGGTTCCAATCTCTATGTTCATGGTTTGGGCATCTACTACCGTGCCATCTTTCTCAAATTAGTAACTGAGTAGGAAACAAAAAAATAGGTTCTACTTGCCTAAATTGTTGGTGAAACTTCATCAATCAAAGGAATTACTATTTCTATCGTGACCAATCGTAGGATGTGGAGCCATAACCCAAATACAAGAAAAGAGACTGCATGATCTCGTCAATAAAACGTCTATCTAGGAGTAATCATTACCAAAGTTGTACATACTCAGGGCAACATGAGAAGCTGTGATACAGAAGGTTTTATTTTTTAGAGAAATGTTTCAGAGTATTCCGGTGCTAGGAGCAAGGTTTGCGCTAGCAGACGTCTGGTGGCAGTAAAGCTGATGCTTTACTACCAATTCCTCGGTGTATTAGTGCCACTAGCTACCGCCATTATTATTTGACAGGGAAGCCCAGTGGGAAACCTCTAGAGACACTGCCCTATCAAATTCCCACCTACATGGCGATCTCAACGGCTCAACCGATGAATTCGACTTGCCGCCGACGCGTTGGGTCTCATTTTTTACTGAAGCACACACAACGCACGCAAGAGACAAGATGCACGTATCTCTATTGTACCTAGCCATGTGTGGAGGGAGAGAGTGAGAGTCCCCCAATTTGGCTCGCGTGGTATCATAGATAATACAATACCTGCTCTGGTTTATCTTCATTCCTTTGATGTTGAGAGGTTGATGCTGTTCATTGCCCATTTAGCCCGATGGAGTAGACATCAAATAATATAACATTGACCGAGAGAACACCACTACTTTGGAACAAGGCCCGCTAAAAAACCACAACCAGAACGGAATATTGAATATCATGACATCTTACCAAGAGGAAGATGAGCTGTTCGGTGCGAATCTATCCATGGACTTCTATGGTGCCACCTCCTCCCCGAGTTACGGTAATACTACTACTCGTCGTCCTTGGCAGCAATCATCGCCTACGCTGTCTCCATCATCCGCCACTTCTTCGCAGCCTCGGACGGATGATTCTTCACCGTCATCATACAATTACACCCAGCGCGTGGTCGACCGTCATCCTCAGCCTCAGCGCCAACGACGCGATGATCGAGATCGCGAACCGTACGAGCTGCTGGACGACGTTCCCCCCGCCATAATCCCCGGCAATAATTACAACATCCATTCCTCTCCCACACTGGTCGCAGATAACTGGAGTAGCAACGACAACGACAACGACAACGAGAACGAGCGAAATAATAATCGCTATCCGGTCGAGGAATTGTATCCCGACGTGGACGACAGCGGCAACGGCAACGGCAACGTCAATTTCGTCAACGACAATGATTATGAATATGAATCATATCAATCCTACGATCGTCGTGCTGATCCTCATCAACGTGCACATGCAAACTCACCCTACCACTACTCTCCGAGCTCTCCTCCTCCTGCCAACGCACCACCCACACCTGCGTCGAGGAGAAGCCGCTATCCCATTGATGACGATGACGACGGTGGCGATGATGGCGATGGCAATGACTACATTGATGCAGCCTCCGTGTCATCATCCAGAGAAGGAGGACATTCATATTATTCCAAATTCTCATCAAAGTCTTCAAAGTCTCCCCGCTCCCCCTATTCCATGACAAGTAGTCCCTCCTCCCAACAGCAACAGCAATACTCTCCGCGATATCAAAGTCAGAGCGAACCTCAAGGTAATAATTATAGTAGGGGTTATAACAATGACAACAACAACAGCAACACCAACAACAACAACAACAACTACACGGAGCAAGAAGTTGTTTCCATTGATGAATCGAGAAGTGATGGAGAGATTAGCGAGTATGATGGATATGTGAGGCAAGGAAGCGAACATGAACATGAACATGAACATGACAATGGCGATGGCCATGGCGATCATTATCATGATGATTACGACAATGCCTCTTCCGAGGCCAATAGTAGCAGGATGAAGAATACCGTAAGCTCCTTTGATCTTTTGTACCATGACGAGGATGAGGATGAGATGATGCAGATGGAGTATAACTCCAATGAAGATGAAGGAAATTATGACGGCAATGATGATGTGGGAAGAATGATTGTGGATCCTCCTGAATATTCGCCTGCGTCAACTTCTCAGTATTCACCTCATCATGATCGAGGTACTACTTCTCCAGGCAGCGACAGAAGTGCTGATAATTGGAAGAACTATATTGTTCCAGGAACCGAAGCTCATGGCATGACGCCCATAAGCGACAACGAACCTCCCCTTGGCGCTGCTACTCCAGGCACCGGTAGCGACGATCACTACAAGAGCACGCCCATTGGAGCAGAGGGTACACCCATCATCATCATGAGCGAAACAACTTATAGCCCAGACATGACAACACCAGGGGAAGATCCGAAGTGGGCAAATATCAAGGTGGATGTCAAAGCCACAGCTCCCACTTCGCTATTGCGTTCCAACCTCCGAGAGTCGCGTCCGGACAGTCCGTATCAAACGGTCGAAGTCTCGCTGATGGAAAGCTCATCTCCAGACTCTCCAAAATTTTATGATGAAGAAATTGAAAGCTTCAACAAATGCTTGCACCAAGAGGTCATTGATGCGGCAACATCTTTTCTCAAGTCACCACCAGAAACTATGATCCAAATTGTGCCAAGTGCTTTTGAAGCTCCCATGTCTCCAACAATTATTACACCGAGTGTCCATCGCACTAAACAACAAAGCAGCGACATCTTTCGCATCCACGGCACGGGCAGCCATCTTAGCAGCAAGAGCGGAGACGGCATTGGAGCCAGCGAAAGTTACGGTAGTAGTAGCCCCACTGGTGCAGGTACTAGCGAAAGCGCACACATCCTGCCTTCCGTGCCATCGAACGATAGTGCCATTCAACACCTTGCCACTTTCCAACAGCAACAACAACCATGGCAAAGGGGGGAGAAGGAGCAGCCAGAGCACGTGATGGAAGTAACTGCATCATCACTACTTGCTGACACCCCTGGTGCATCACTACTATCTGCTGTAACCCCTGGTGGAAATGATTATGCATCATCATCATCACTACTAGTCGCTGAAACTCCTGGTGGAAATGATTATTTGATGGCCGGACAACAACGCCAGCATCATCAACAACATTCCACCACCCCACACTACAGCCCTAGAAATACGCCACGCACTCCGCAAAAGAGTCCGCTCAGTCCGTACAGCCCTCCGCGTTACACTCCAGAGCAAGAGTACAGTCTTGGTGCTAGTAGCTCCTCCGGTAGTAACGATGATCATGGTGATGATGATGTTAGTAGCAGTGTCATGAGCAGCCCTGACGTTTCCGCCGGCCGAAAAGTAACAACAAGTGTTTCTACTCGTCGCAAGAAGGAAGATCCACCAGACGATAATGTCAGATACTATCCGATGAGCGAGCAGCCGAAAGAGCCAGAGGGGCGTCATCAACACGGTCTTTTCCCCGATATAGACTTGTACAATGGCAAAGAGGGGGTTGTTGTTGTCGGTGATGATGATGGCTACGTCGCCAAAGCCGCCCCTGATCCTATAGCTGACACGGCAGCGATTGCTCCACCTCCTCGTCCAACCGGGGCTACTACAGGAGGAGGAACGAAGCCCTCTCGGTATTACGAACCAGAGTATGAAACGTACAGATCGATGATCAATCATGAGGGGAATGATGCCACTGGAGATCAGCATCACAATGGGCAGCTTGATGATGATGGAGGAGATTTTGACTATGAGTTGGACGACCACTACGAGAGTATTCATGGTAGTAAAAATCATGACGCGGGCGATGAAAAAATGGAGCTGGAACCACAAGACTATTATGGCGATTATTACGGAAAAAATGTTGATCCTGTATCCAAAGATAGCAAAGCACAGCAAGGCAAGGACAATGGCAAGGATGCCATTGGCTTCAAGGCAAAAGATGGCTATCTCGTACAGGAAGCATACCATGCTAGAAATGAAAATCTCCAAGTCAACAACCATCAAAAGGATGCCATGTCAATGGATTCTTCTTCTTCCAGTGATGACGATGATTCATCATCATCCAGTAGCGAAGAGAGCCTCGTTGGTGACAGTATCATCTCTGCCATTTCTGATGATGATGATGGACTTCATCCTAAACAACGAGAGAATCATCGCATGCAGCAGCAGCAGCGTGCATCCAAGAAGGAAAAGAAAAAGAAGCAAAAACAACAACAGGCTCAGTCTTATTACGATATTAAACAGAAGGATTCAATGGAGAGCGATATCAAGGTAGAATTCTATGATGAGAATCAAACAGCAGCGAAAGGAGCTAAAACAAGCCCTCCACATATGAAGAATGAGGCGGAACAGCATGCACTTCATCACAATGATCTGTATGGTGATATTAAGCAGAACGATTCCATGGAGAAGGAAATGAGCATTGATTTTGGTAATGTCACAAAAATTAGTGAAAAACACAATAATGCTGACAGGGACAATGGTGGCAGTGCGGCGATGGGGCCGAATGTCCAGGACGTGGTTGACCGCCAGGGCAATGACCATCGCAGATCATCATGCATCAGTTCGCCACCTCAAATTCGGAGGAGACCATACAGCTTTGACCACGCAGGAGGGGAGGAGGAAGTACCTGAATATGATGATCAAGCAGGAATAAAATACAATGATGACTATGCACCTCAGAGCAACAAGTCCATTGTGTCAGATGATTCGAGCTACTCTTCTTCTTCTTCCTCCTCCTCCTCCTCCTCCTCCTCAACTACTTCTGAAGACCAAATTAGCGACGATGAGAGCGAGGCGAGTGACGATTATACCATCTTCCCATCCAAGGCCATTTCCAAAATGAACTTGAAAGTCCACCACGACACTGATGAAGATGATGATGGCCTCAACAAGTCAGATGATCTCGTCGAGCAATCATGCCATCACCTCTCACGCGGTCGTAATGACAAAGCGCTGGCCATACTCATGGAGGCGCTCCAACGCGCTCAGGAGACCATGAAAGATGCGAAACAACAAATGGACCAATTTTACTTCCGAAAGAACAAGAAAAAGGGTGGTTCCAGCGACATACGCGACAAACTCGCACAAGACGAAGACGAAGATCGCCTTGACGCCACGCTACGCACTGCAGCCTCCACAATGGCCAACGTGCTAAATAACCTTGGGGTAATCTATGAGCTCAAGTCACAGTATCAATCCGCTACGAACTCCTTCAGGGAGGCTCTTGACGTGTACCGGAACCAATGCCATCGGTACGAAAATGCAGGAGATGCTGATGTGGATAGAACTGTCAGTAACATTTTGCAAATGGGTATAGCAATGAAGACAGAACGGAAGAGGAAGGAGTTGCATCATGATGCAGCTGAGTTGTTGGCACAGACCAAACATTGGAGTCGGTCGTCCGATAATGAAAGTCTTTGCACTCAGTTGAGAATGGAAAGGCTCAATGTCCTGATGTGTATTTTAGATCTTGAGACAGAGAGCTTGGGAAGGAACCATCCTGCGGTGGGATATACTTTGTTGAAGAAAGGCGAGTTGCATTTGCAGATGAGACACGTGGATATGGCGATCAAGGATACCAGAGATGCGATTGATATCCTAAGGAAAGGGCTGGGAAATATTCATCCTGATGTTGGGTTGGCAATGATGACGTTGGGTGATATGTTCAATTATCATGTACGAGGCCAACAATTTGGTGGCGTATGGAATGATGATGGCATGGACAGTAAAAATGAAGCATTATCATTGTATGAGGAGGCTTTGGTGCCGTTGCGGGAATCATTCGGTGAGGTCAATCAGCACTTGGGATTGACGCACAACAGCGTTGGTATTCTGTTTTCTGCAAAGGGCGATTCGGAACTTGCCATGCTGTCGTTTTACGATGCTTTGGGTGCTTATGGTGTGCGTAGCAGAGCAGAGTATGGATCCGGGACGAATCTCGGACAATCAAGTCCGCCTGATGTATTTTATGTCTGGGTCAATGTTGCTGGTCTACACATGGAAAAGCATGAATGGCAGCTGGCGTTACGCTCATACCTCAAGGCTCATTCCGCCTTACAAAGCTGTCTCGAAGACAGCAAAGAGCCTTCAACAAAAATCTACCTTCAAAAGATTGGCCCTAGGAGGTTAATGCGACGTGCCTTGAGTCACTCTACCCATTATTCCCTCTTCGACGACACTGACACACTCCTCGCGGCAGTATTGCAGAACATAGGCAAGGCGCAGGGCATGCTGAGTCGACACGGCAAGGCTATTGAAACGCTAGAGGAGGCCTTGGCAATACATCGTGTGGTTGCCATGCGCAGTAGTGATGGTAGTAGCAGCTCGTCATCGCAGGATGTAGCACGCCTATTGGAAAATTTGGGAGAAATTCTCATGATCAGCGGAGATTTGACGAGTGCATTTGCTCGGTACGTTGAATCATTGAACATTCTTCGTTCGAATGGCAACTCAGACCGCAGTAAACCGAGCCTCGAGGTAGCCATTGTCTTAGGTGGAATTGGGCGGGTGCATTTGAAGAAGGGAGAGTATGCCGAGGCAAGGGTGGTGTTGAAGGAGTGTATGCGGACGTTTGAGATAGTTGGTATGTCATAGTGACCNTGATACCTAAAATAGATAATGGTACATAAATGTATGTACACCAACATCTGAAAAACAAATTGGCATATGATTTGGGTTGTCTGATGTGGTTGGCGGCAAACTAAATTAGCTTCAGCGAGTTCTATCTTTTGAATATCGTTTTGGCGAGAGGCATTGAATTGATTCCTACCATTGATACCTGGGGACGGAGGCAGATCTCTTGAGCGCTCTCACCAAAACCAGTTGATACCAAGAAGAACAATCTTGCTCTCTTATGCTTATTGCTTGCCATCATTGTCATTGAAATCAATTTTTCTTTCATTTTCTTGATACATCACATTAATTATTCTTCCAGCCAATACAGCCTCACAACGAAGCCACATCAGACCCTCTGACTAACTCCGAGCAACCCAAATGGACAGCCAGGCTAGTTGCAGCCTCTAAAGCCTCCATTGACAATCAATATATTGCCTCATTTTGTCCAAGCAGTGGACAGCAGCATCAGGAATGTCCGCCCTCGGCATTAGCCATCACGCAATCACCATTATCAGATCACGCCATGATCCATATTTCCTTTCTCGTGGTCATCAGAGGCCACCAAGACAATCAATCAAAAGGTCTTGGCCATCTCCGTTTGTTTGGCTCATAATCAGCCTTCAAACTTCAACTTTTTTCAAACAACTCAACTTGAAATGATGCTAGCTCAACAACAATATGGTTGTTTCAAGCAAATTGAGGCTTGTTCAAAAGTTCTTGGTGAGGAGAACAAGAACACACATAACAAAGCAAAACACGGCCAGCTAGATCTCTGCTTTGCTTTGCCTTCATTTCCAACAAACACCAACAACAACTATACCACCAATCAACAGCAAATCGCCAGGGGGTCATCATCATTGAAATGAGAAGCACAGTGACATCAAAATCAACGGCAATTAAAGAATACAACAATAACATCATTCAGCAGCATACTACATGTTGTAGCAGTGATCAACGGCAAGTAGATTGGTGGGTTGGACTTCACTGTCACTGGTGTATGGTACCCATTCACCCAATAAGCTCTTTACGTGTATCAATGGAACTCCATCAGGTTGGATGACCTTGGAAGGCTATGCAAAAGCGTATGTGCTTGATAGTTATGCAGAGTGCTGTAAATCTCATTGGTGTGATCCGCAACGTGATATGTTTGATTGAGGTGTGATACAAAAATGTCTCGTGGAAATCTGCTCCTGACAAAAACGAGCCGGATCCATGACAAAAAAATGCCAACTGATTGTAGAGCTGTAATAATACATCAGAGAACCTTGTTTTGCCTTCACCACTGCGGGTGAAGATGCTCTGGCGGTTTGAATTCCCTGGACTTACATACCATCCGATATGACAGCCCGACGGACAAACAACTATTGAAGAAAATTGTATAAATGTGTAAAGATCAGAAAAAAATCATGTCTTATTGATTGATCGAGATATTATGTGACGAAGATACAGCAGATCGTGGTTGTTCACCTCATTGCATTTGATAACATCTCAAAAGACGCCACATTATGTTTGCGCTTTGGCTTTGGCAAGTAAAAATGGCTTCGATCTATGCGTTCGCGGACGGACATAAAGAAGCGATTTTGATATCAGACAAATAAAAAGTCTGTAAAAATGTCATTTTGCACCTTCAAAACCTGCACACAAACACCACTACGAACAAGCCGCCTCAAGCGACATGATCACCCCTCCTCCCCGCCCACCTACATGGCTCCACTTCGACCGCGGACTGGGCTAGCTTTCCGCGTGGTTGTAATTGTAACAGCAGATCTCTCGTTGCTATGTGCTACGTCACAATAGACATCGGTCCAAGATCGCAAGATCGGGCGTCATCGTGATACACGCTGCCAAGGTCAACGAGGCCTCCTGCAGCAACGACGCTGTAATGTCGGACCTCGTGTCAACGATGCCTCATCCAGCCTCGCCGAGGGACGGAGATTATCTGACATTGGACAACACAGTGATGTGTCGCCCTCTATCATGACTTTGTAGTAGGAGTGCCAAGGTATGAAGGCGAATAGTAACTATTCATTCTTAGCTACCTCTGGCATCAAATTGACGGCGCACGTGGGTATCATTGCTAAAATTAAAGGAAGAGTTGGTACATAATCTTAGCATGTGCTGGGCTAGTCAGTCATGATGTAGGTCGCTTGGAGATGGGGGTATCAGAATATTTTGTCAGACCGTCAGATACCAAGTAAGAGAATGACGCCTGTGTCGACCCGGGCCACCAGCAGTGTGCCATAGCACCAGCGCCACAGAGAGATGTGGCTGAAATATGCGGGGATGCAGGTTATTGTGGGGTCCATCTTGGAATTTAGGGCCGAAGTGACGCTAGAGGTGGACTTAGTGACCAAGAATTATAGCCAATACTGGATATCATATGTACCATAGGGTCTCTACTTCGTGCAATAACAATGACTTCACAGCGGACCCCATTCTTCAGTCCAGCATGCTTCGTTCGAACGGCGGCACAAACAGCAGCAATCCGAGCATCGAGGTAGCCCCTGTCCTGGGTGGAATTGGGCGGATGCATTTGAAGAAGAGAAAGTATGCTGAATGCCAATGCAAGGGTGATGTTGAAGGAGTGTTGCAGATGCTTGAGATCATTGGTACGACACTGTGGCCTTCCCTGTTATGTTGAGATTCAGAAATCTCACCAGAATGCTTTCACATGAACATTTCGTGAACACATCATCGTGTATTGTTTGAAAGGCATGCAACCCAACAACCATAGAATCAATGAAATTAGATCTTGCCTTGTTGATTCGGAACTTGCGTTGATGCAAAATGCCACCTCAACACTAGCGGGGCAACGCCGTGAAATCTCCACAGTACCCATTACTGACAGGGCGTTGGCTATCGATGAGATTGCTGACTCGTACCGGAACAAAAACGATTATGAAGGTGCCATTTGGTTTTATTCCGAGGCGCTTGCTGTGCGTCGCTCAAGAGTGGAGCATATGCTGTTTACCGGCCGTGGATCAAGAGACATTGAAATCGTTGATATCGGTAGGACGCTATCCAATATTGCTCAGCTACGGCGGGATCGTAGGGAGTTTGGAGCTTCCAAGATTTTGTTTGATGAGGCCAAAGAGCTGTACAAAAGCGTGGGACTTACGCAGAATCATCCTTTTTATAGAGACCTGACCAAAGCGATTGATGTGATGCGCAAGATGTAAATGATTTCATAGATCCACCTAGGATTCACACTTAAAGAATGATATATTCAGTATTGTAGTATACAGTTCTGACAGTGTCGTATTGTTGAATGGCGCGCTAATTGTAGAGTCGGCGTTCGGAAGACAAGGGACGATCCGCTGTTCAAATGATCTGTGAACGATGCAGCAGTGTCGAGCAAACCAGCGCTAGCGACGGACGGCTCGTCCTCCCCATCGACATCAACAGCAACCGCCTCAAATCGGAGCACTTCTCTCTGTTGCTCTACCCTTGCGAACGTGACGAGCGGCCGCGTCGGTGTGGCGTAATATCACGGCGGAAAGCCACATGGCATCGACGGCATTAGTAAAGGATACCATGGGATGATCTGTACAATCGACATGGTGGAGAATGAGTGTCGAGAATCTGATTGAGAATCAGAATAAAAATATGAAATGTGACAGGATCTGAGAATCCGATTTTGCACTTGGCTGCTGTAGTGCTCCGGGGATCTGGCCCTTCTAGGGTACCGAAAATACAAGTTGTATTTTTAATATGGGAGTACTTACTAAATGGAACTACCTAGAAGGGACGGACAATGGCCTGGGCTGGGCCTGGGGCAGAAATCGTGGCGTTTTTTCGAACAACGACGCCGAGGGCATCGCATGGCCGAGGGCATCTCCAATCTCCATCCTCCATCCAACCTGCTTCTCCATCGATTCCCATAGAATTTGGATATGTAGCAGCATGGGGGCAGGCAGCACTTGAACTTACCTACTCATCAATGCGCCGCCCCGAAGTCCGATTTCGAAACGGGGGGGGGGAAGCTATCGAACAGAAGCATACTCAGTAAGTGCTACCGTATCGTTCCCCCCTCCAGTCCCCTCACCCACTTCAAACCATTCGATCGCACGATTATTCCCATCGATTAATCTTTGGTCCATCCAATTCCAATGCCAATGGTTCAAAACTCTTCTTGGGTTCGTTCATAAAGGTCGTGCGAAACCACCCGGACCGATTGATGCCCTCTGCATGCCTGAGGCTCATTCTTCTCCGTCAATTGCAAATAGATAGGCCGTGCATCATGACGCGTGTTCTCTGCCTCTGGATTTGACGTGGGGTTAGTTTTGGCCTCTTTCAGATCCATCCTCCCGCCCCCGATCCTCTCCTTCAATAATTAATTATTCATCAACCTTCCAAAGCTTTTGGTTTCTCAGTCTCAGCCTTCCGGTACGAGAGAAGGAATACGCGTGTGTACAACGCGGAAAGGAGAGGAGATGGTTTGTAGCAGATTAGATAAGTATGCAGCTGGTGCCCTCCATGAATGAATGAACGAACGTTGTTCATGGCAATTTTATTTATAAGGCAGGAAGTGCTCCCGAAAAATCAAGATTCCCGTGGAGGAAGGAACCCCCCCCGACTGACATTCACAATTTCATAGCATTGATCTGATCATCAGTCCGGCCCCAAAAAGACATATTATGGAGAACAAGCAAGACGGGTGGGTGGGTTGCAAAATGAATAACTGCCATCAATCAATCAGGGGCAAGGACAGCGTCCAGGAAGGAGCCAGGGGCAGGAGCGAGGAACGGCGTGCCCAGCCATGGACGGAGACGACGAACCGAACCTTTGCACGTCCTAGATAATCACCGGCGATGGACGATCCCTCCGCAAATTATGATGTAGTCATCGACGACGAAAAGAGCGTCCACATACAAGCAGAACCATCTCCGTGAACTGGCATTGGCATTGTGGAACGGAACTTTGAAGGACGACGAGTGGTGCTGGTGCGTGCCACCTCTGTGGAGACAAGGACCATACTTAACAGGACTAAGGGTAAGTAGGATACGAGTACGATCTCGTATC
>JALLOZ010000120.1:3628-13854 GCA_036939875.1 Thalassiosira pacifica
AACAAATGGATGGAGAAAATTATTATTATTATTATTGAGCCACGTAAGAGGCTTGGGAGATGGGATTTGGCTGGATACATTACAACAAAAACATCTTGCATAAGTACATATCTCACATACTTCTGGATGCAGTCAATTGCGCCGAAAAAGCAACAATGAGAGCAATTGGTTTTCAGCCAAGTAGAAGCATCGAGTAAGTAGAGGGGGGTCTTGTGATAGTAGAGAGAAGGAATCCAAATAGATACAACTGAAATATTATATTACAATACAATGAACCGATCAAATTTTACTGGCCTGTGCAAAGTGGGCACTCAGTGAATCGCTCGACAGACACGCAAAGTATCTCACGTCTCTGTCTGAATCCTCCTTCATCAATGTCAATATCGGGTCAATCTGCCCCTCATATACAGATCGGCTGAACATGGATCCCACAGAGCCCAACCCCTTGGCGACATTAAACCTCACATTCGGGACTGTATCGCAGTGCATCTCCAACAGTATCGGCACTATCTCCCATTGTGCGCTGTACGTGTCCATGGCAGTGGCCATGAGCGATATGGCCCGCACGGCATTCATCCTTCGTAAATAAGAGGGGTTTTCCATCACTTCCTTAACGCGTGGCAATAGATTCTGAACCGCCCATTCCGATCCCAACAGTGCCGTGAGTTCTTTGAGATCTTTCGCCGCCGCTTCTCGTATGCTCGATATATCATCTCCCAGCCACCCCACACATAATGACAATAATCGATCGGTGAAGAATTCCTTTCCCAACTGTTTGGCCAACAACGGTATCCTCTCAATGACAGCCAGTCGAATCCTCCACTTCCCGTCCTCTGCCAAGTCCAATATCGCCGGTAATAGACTCTGCGTCAGCAGCTCTGCACCAATAACATCATTGAGCAACGACAGCGAGGATATGATATTCAACCTAACCTCGCTCGTGGAATCCCTCAACAGCAGCAGCATGGGGGGAAGCAAATGAGCGATTGTCGCATCCTTCCCCAAAATGGGCGCCAAGTCCGTCGCCACCATGGCCAACGCAGCGCGAACATTTTCGCTATCGTCCTCGGTCAACTGCATCACCCTCTTGACCAACCTGGCCGCTACCGGAATGCGCTGGTTCGAGTTCGAGTCCTCGTACTCCGCGCTCCTGCCGCCCGCGTCGGAATCTCCCCCGCTCCATCCCGCGGGAAACACCATGGCCCCCGTCTTGGCCACCTCGCTCAAGTTGAAGGTGGCGGCCGTCCGGACTTCCGCCTCGGGATCTTGCAATAATTTCTCGTAGGCGGGGACCAGCGCGTCCATGGTGTGATTCAGCGGGGAGAAGGCGTGTACCACGGAGGCGAATTTGGACGCGGCCGTCCATCGCACGCGCCAGGAGCGATCGTCGATCGTCGCGACGATCAGCGGGAGGATTCGCTTCACCAACGCATCGATGTGCGCGAGGGATTCGTTGTTGTTGTTGTCGTTGTCTCCTCCGGAAGAAGAAGAGGACGCGGGAGAGGAAGAAGAATTGTCGTGTGCCTGCTTCTCCTTCATGAGCGTCATGGCCTCCCCGAAGCTGACGCAATTCTGAGTAGTGTGCAACCTCACGGAATCGGGCTGATCTCCCCCCGCCAACGACTCGTACAAATCCATCAGCGTCCTGCTAACGACGCCTTCCTCCCCCAAGCTGGAAGGTCCCATCGTCTCCACCGCCGTGTACAACAACGGACCCAGATTCCTCGACGCGATCCTCCGCACCATCGGCGCGTCGTCTCGACACAGCCCCGCGAAGTATTCCAAATGCTCGCTCCGATCTTCCTCCGTCATCTTGGGAAATGCCACCGGTATCAAAGAGCACGCGGATATGCGAGCGGTGAACCATTCCTTGGTCGCCAACCTGCCGATCATGCCGACGAATTCGCTCGCGTAATCGCCGTCCGAGAGGGATTTGGACACGGCGATGGCGCTCGTGGCGGCCTTGTCGCGCACGACGTTCTCTTCCACGGCCAGTAATAGTTCCAGAGGTTGGAGGAGCGAGGAGGCGTGGTCCTTGCCGCCCACGAACGGGACTAGTCTGCCCAGAGAGGTGGCGATGGCCTCCAATACTTCGTCTTCGTCGTCGACGCCGTCGGATAGGAACGGCAGCAGTTCGTCGCGGGTGCGTTGCGGACCGAGGGCGGCGGCGATGGTGTTCAATTTACGAGCCGCCTCCACGCGCGATGGCAAATCGTCCGAACGCAATTTTTCGATTGTGGCGAGTGCGTCCTCTTCGTCTATTTCTACGGAGTCGACGTCCATGGCATCATCTTCGCCGTCGCCGTCTCCGTCGTCACCGTGATCATTCTTATTTTTGGAATTATTATTATTTCCCACCTCGTTACTGTCGGCAGGAACCAAAATGGGCGTGGGCTCGAGGGGCTGTTGGGGCTTGATGGTGCCGATGATGGTGCCCGTGTCGGTGACATCGGGCATTTCGGGCGGTGGAGGGTTGGTATTCGCCATGGTGCTAGATATGTCTATTGTCTACGATATGTCATGGATTCTTTGGATTATTTATTTTCTCAACATGATTTCCGTCTTCCGTCGGCGTTTTTGAGATGTGGGATGTGCTCCCCAGCTTTGTCGCTCTATGTTTGGAATACTTCCGTACTATTGTACGAGATTCAATCCGGGCATAAATACTTTTTATGCTATCTTGGTTGCATCCTAATTAGTCGAATTCAAGCTTAGTGCGTTTGAAACATGGGAGTATTTGAGAGTTGTGGTTTAAAATCTCCAACCGCAGTCTCAAAAAATCGAAAAAATCATAATTTGTGTGTCTCTTGTTTTTTGTTCTTTCAGCAATAAAGGACTAATGAACCAAGAATGAAATCACAGATTCAAGCATGCAATGATCATTCTCAACAAACCGGCTTCCAAATAAATCTGCAGGAGTTCCCTTGATGCAAGCTTTCCAAACATACTAGCCTGGCCGCATCTCGGAATAAGCCGTCATAATTTCATAATTCAGGCAAGCCACCTACCATTGCCAACCAGCACGGCAGACAAACTCAGCCATCAGCATCAGCAATTAACAGCACGCAAAGAATCGCAGTGTTTTACAATACAACTTCCTCAGACAGCTCCAGCTATCGCATTACTAAACCTTGCTTGTCCCTCGTCCAAATTCAATTGCATCATCTCTGCAAATTTGAGGCGTCTTCGCAATCAAATAAACTCATCTTCGAACAACTTGTCGTCCCAATCAACTAAACTGCCAATCATTGCCCGTCACAAAATTATGATCAATTCTGCCGCCGCCGCTGAGCTGTATATCGCCAAGTCATACATTTACATGGGCCACGGAACAGTCCCAAAGAATGTGACTCGTATTATTGTCCATGAATCCGTCACCGCCATTCCTGAGGATGCATTTGAATGCCTTGACTTATTGAAGGAGGTCATTCTTCCAGAGGGGCTAATAGAAATCAGGTATGGGGCATTCAGTTGTACATCATTGGTGGATATTAATTTCCCCTCCACTCTCAGAGTCATTGGAGGAGATGCTTTTTATGAATGCCATTCATTGGTGAGGGCGGATTTCAATGAGGGGCTTCAGACGATTGGCGCTGGTGCATTCCAGGGATGTCGATCAATTCTACATATAAAAATTCCATCCTCTGTCATTGCAATTGAAGCGTCTACATTTTATGACTGTTACGCATTGAAGGATGTCCAACTGTGCGAGGGGCTTCTGAGGATAGGATATGATGCCTTCTGCAATGGCATTTCGTTGCTCTGCATTGGTATCCCCTCATCAGTTACCACGATTGGAGAAGATGCTTTTATGAACTGCAACTTTCTGAGGAATGTGGCAATTGCACCTGATTCCACTTGGGGGGAGGCCAAACTTGANAATGATGAATAACGACCATGATCATGATCATGATCATGATCATGATCATGACGGCGGTCATGGGGCCCAGCCAGTTCCTGGCCCAGCATGGGACAGGAGTCAGTTGCTGTCCCGCCAGGCATTTCGGCATAATTCATCACAGCAGCCACAATTATCAACCAGTAAACAAAAGTAGCCATCAGCAAGTAACATCATCAACAGAATCACTTCCTCAGTCAACTCAATCTGTCACAGTACTAGATCTCGTCCCTCGTCCAAATTCAGCGGCACCATCTTCACGTTACTCCAACCTATTGTGCCGACTCAAATTGTACCATTATTTTCATACGGCTGCAAAATTGCGCCATCATTGCCGACCACGAAATGCCAAACAATTCTGCCTCCACTACGGAGCCTTTCACGTACATGTTTCATAAAACAACCCCAAAAAATGTGACTCATATTATTGTCCACGAATCCGTCACCGTCATTCCTGATAATGCATTTAGGGGACGCTGCAAGAACTTGAAGGAAGTAGTTCTTCCAGAGGGGCTTCAAGCCATTGGAGAAGGGGCATTCCAAGATTGCACATCATTGAAAGAAATTAATTTCCCCTTGACTCTCAGAGCCATCGGAGCCGCTGCTTTTTACAACTGTTCTTCGTTGACAAGGGTAGATCTCAACGAGGGGCTCCAAACCATTGGAATGTTCGCATTCTGTTATTGCAGATCATTGAAGGACATTAGTATCCCCTCGACTCTCGGAGTCATTGTAGCATGGGCTTTTTGGGGATGCTCTATGTTGGGAAGGGTGGATTTCAATGAGGGGCTTCAGACGATTGGAGTGCGTGCATTCAGTGAATGCCAATCAATTCTACATCTAAAGATTCCATCCACCGTCACTACAATCGGCTGTAGTGCATTTATGGATTGTTCAGCATTGAAGGATGTCCAACTGTGTGAGGGGCTACAGGTGATAGAATCGTGTGCATTCTACCGTTGCTATTCATTGCTCCGCATCAATATCCCCTCATCAGTTACCACAATTGAAAATGGTGCATTTAGGGAGTGTTCAGCATTGAAGGATGTCCAACTGTGCGAGGGGCTAATGGCGATAGAGAAATATGTCTTTCGATATTGCTATTCATTGCTCTGTATCAACATCCCCTCCTCAGTTGCCTCAATTGGGTATAAAGCTTTTCATGGCTGCAACTTTCTAAGGAATGTGGCAATCGCACCTGGTTCCACTCTGGGGCAGACGGAACTTGGGCAATCTTGTTTGGTACACAATCTTCACCAAGTGGGATGTTCACTTGATTCAGGAAAGGGCAGGTTTGATGGTCTTCCTCTTCATAGAATTTGTTTCTTTCAGACGGAATATACAACATGCTTGGAGAAGGTAAAGGAGCATGCAACAAAGGGAAGGCTTAACCAAGTGGATTGTCTGGGGATGACACCCCTGCACATTGTAGCATGCACGGGGAGGCATGATGTTGGAGTCTACAAGCTCTTAGTTGGCAAATTCCCCAGGGCTTTACTGATTGAAGACAAATGGGGGGAAACGCCACTTGCTTATGCCATGTTGTGCAAGGCACCTCTAGATGTCATCCATTTTTTGTTTGAGAATCACAGCACGAGCTTGACGGGAAGTCTTCCATTCAACTTCAGCACGGTGTTTGAAAAGCTTGCAGAAAAGATGGGCATGAGTGCAGAGTTTATGCGAAACATCATCCAGGCCCAAAGGACTTACTTTCCAACTCTTGAGATAGGCTGGGAACAAATTGTGAATAAATACGTGGCACATTGGATGCATGCAAAGCTGTTTCGTGTCCTAGTGGAAGCTAGTGTTTCCAAGCGCTTGAATTGCATGAGTTTGGATCATCAACTCGCAATTGATAACATGATTGATGAAATTGATGCTCGCCGGGAGATACGTGGGAGAAGTAGAGAAGACGGTCAACGAATTATTGATTCTATCCAGCATTATGCGCATCAGTATCGTGAGTTTCTGAAGGAGGCAATGACCTTNAGGAATGTGGCCATCGCACCTGATTCCACTTTGGGACAGGAGGAACTTGAGCAATCTCATTTGCTCTCTAATCTCCATCAAGTGGGGTGCTCGCTTGAATTGGTAAAGGGTAGGTTTGATGATCTACCCCTTCATAGGATTTGTTTTCATGAGACTACATCTGCAACATTCTTGGAGGAGATCGAGATGCATGCAACAAATGAGAGTCTGACCCAAGTGGATTGTCTGGGACTGACGCCCCTACACGTCCAACAGGATTGTCTGGGAATGACGCCCCTGCACATTTTAGCATGCTCGGGGAGGTATAATGTTGAACTGTACAATTTCTTCATTGGAAGACATCTTGAGGCTCTACTGATCGCAGACAAATGGGGCAAAACTCCGCTCGTGTATGCCATATTGAGCGAGGCGCCTCAAGACATCATCAATTTCTTGATGGGGAGGCACAGCGAAAGCTTGAATGAAAGCCTGCCGTTTGACTTCCAGGCAATTGTTGAAAATATTGCAAAAAAGGAGGGCACAAGTGCAGAGTTTATGCGAAGCATCATCCAGACTCAAAGAACTCACTTCCCAACTCTCGATATAGAATGGGAAGGAATTGTGAATGAAAATGTTGAAGGTAGCATGCATGTAAAGATTTCTGGTGTTGTAGTGGAAGCCAGTGTTTTCAAAAGTTCAAATCGCATGAGTTTGGAGCACCAAATGGCAGTCAACAACTTGACCAATGAATTTGGCAAAACTCACAGAGAGAGGAGGAGAGAAAGCCTTGACCAGGTCCGTGATCTGATTGTTGCTTTCGTGCACCAGTTTCTGGAAGCTACAACAATGCTTGAGCTTGCCTTATGTCAAGTCACCATTGACGAGTTGAAACACAGCCAGGGTAGTGACAGTGAGGGGAATCATAGTAAAAAAATGACAGAGATTGATAACTTTGAATTCCGGAAGAATTGCCATGTCATATGCAAAGTAGAAGATATCATTCATTTGATTATTCCATTCCTCTAATGGCTTCCACGGCCTAGTATGAGTATGGAAGCGTACTTATGCAATGACTGAGGTCTTGTTTGGTATAATTTCTCTATTTCTATGATGCCATCTTGCACTTACAAACGGTAACAATTATTCAAATGCCTATTGAACTTATTAGAACGCAATTGAATTTATAAATAGTATCAGTGCCATATTATGTTGTGTCTACTAAAACTGACTAAAATGAAGTAATGAAATGATTCATCACCAAAATTCATCTTAGATATATATTACTATCGAGAGCTGAATGTGATCAGTGCAGATTACTTACCGCACTAGTTCGAGTATATTGTGGATATACTATTTGATAAAGATTCTTTCACTGGTCAAGCATTGGCATTGCAGTTTCCATAAAGCATTTGTACATTTCTTACACAATCTAACTTTTGAACTAACCCCGTCCTACTGGTACAATGCACGAGCACAGGACAAGTATTCACAATTGTCTTGTAATCAGGAGGCATAACCAGAGGTACAACTCCGCCAAGTGGAAAATAGCGAGCACTAAGAACTCGCATTTGTAGGCAATTGTCCGTTTTCACACAGGTAGATGCATGTGAAATATCGATATTATCATCAACGGTACAGCACTGCATCTTCCAGGCAAGGTTGGTGAACACACGTTGATCCCAACCACATTCCGTCTCTAGGCATTTCATTATCTTATCTAGTAGAGATAGTGCAGCGACCGAAGGACGAAGGTAGAAGAATCCGATATTCAACTCTGAGCCCGGCTTACCTACACTGCCTGGGAGGTTTTCTCCAAGAATCTCTAGATCAAAAATATCACCAGAATAAATACAGCCTTGTTGTTGTTGTTGTTGTTCCTGCGAAACTGTTGTGTCACACCATTCCGGATCACGTAGTTCATATACATCAATCTCACTGAAAAGAACAGAGTACCCAGACAGGATGATATTTTTAAGTGCAAGAAACTTTGCCAATCCCAGCTTCAGGAATTCTGCACTCATGTACAGCATGTCTTTTCCCGATCCCACCTGATAGCGCTCGTCAAACAAGTAGGGGATCCCCCGTTCACAACAATATTTGGCCGTGTCTTTGTCAAGTGCCAAGACAACCAGCTGCTGGCGCTTTCGGGCGTCAAGCCAAACGCGTAAAAGCTCCAGCTGAGCGCTGCTTGCCATTGTCACGACCAATGTAGATTCGGAATCAAATTTATCTGCATATTCTCTAATATCTCGTTGCATAGAAATGCCATCTGTACATAAATCAACGTCGAATTTGCCGTCATCTGATGTGATGGCCTTAGCAAGGGTCTCGTTCTGAGCAGTCAATATATTTGAATTCAGATGATTTTGAAATAGGAGCCTTGCTAAGAAATGACACACGAAGCATGCTGCCCATACTATCTTGACGGTGATGGTGATCGGGCGTCTTTCCATTTTTATCATTCTTTGCTGATTGTTTGAGATTTTTCGGTTGCTTCTAGTGGTCATCAGTTTATATTGGTTGAGACATGGCGTTAATTAGTACTCCTAGTACTATTGACTAGAACTGGTTCCTATGTGATTGATTCCCGACGCCGAACAAAACTCCTAGCTTCTTCTCGCACGCACTAGATACCTAACCCACTCATACGAATCTACCTCTAGAGGTAGCTAGTAGCTACGTAGGAGTACTTATCTAATTCTAAACTACGTCTAGCTCAGGAGTCTAGCCCCTTTAAACGCACGTAGGTAAGATAGAACGGGGGGGGACAGTCAAAAGAGGCAGCCACCGTCTGTGTGGACACGCAGCCAGGCTGGGTGGATAACTTGATCAGACGGTGAGTGTAAGATAACAGCTCTTCACCGGATAATTGATGGTGGCGATGATGAAGGTGATGGTGATGGTGGTGATGTTAATGTATTCCTATCCAGTATCCTATGTAGGAATTCGAAGATGAAAGATGATGTATAACTATTCCGAGATCATACCTTATGTAGGAACAAATACAATTTCACATGAATCAATCACGTCAATGTGAAGAGACTAGAGAGGTTCTTGTCTCAAACGTGAAGTTTTGCTACAAAGAGTTACATCCGGGCTAGGTAGGAAGTAGGAAGAGACTCACCGTCCTTGTGGACGGGCAGAGTTCGGGTACTATTAGTGCTTGATTCAAGATTCTAGATTCTAGAGCCAACTTATAACCATTGCATGTTGACACAACAACGACGGATTATCCATCATCCATCTCATTCATCTCATTCAACGCTGAACCGCTCAGACCCAGCCCCCCACCCATCGCTCATCGTTCTTTCACCCTCTCTGAACCTCTCTCTAGAGACCTTCTCTCAGCTGCGACAACAGTACATGAGCGTAGAATAATAATAATGCCACCGATACGTTCCTCCCTCTCTCGACGCCGCCAGCCCCAAAAATGGCGCGCATCTACAATCCGATGTTTATTGCTCACAGTCACCCTCTTCGCGCTTGTGCTTTGGGTGACGCTCGCTTTGTTCGGATTGGATTCTGGCAACGACGATGTTGATACTAACATGGCTGAATCCGATAGTGCAGCCGCAAATGACGACAAAAGCATAAGCACACAACAGCAGAGTCTGGTGCACTACACCCCCACTCCCAAGGCGACAATAGCCTACGCCGTCTCACTCACCTCCTGCGGCGCCGGCACGAATCGAAACGATAACATCGCCAACGGCGGCCATTCCTCCGACCCATCCTTCCACGAAGGAGCCGCAGTCTTGAAACACTCCGTCCACCTGTCCTCCATCCGGAATTACCACCACAGCAAATCCGTGTTCGATTACGAAATGATCGTATTCGTCCATCCCAACGCCGAGAGCTGTTCCAACGCATTCAAAGAATTGGGATACGAGGTGCAGATCCGCGAGACTCCGTTCAACGTCACGGACATCAAGGGGCCGTTTCTGAAAGAACACATTGTCAAGAGCGGATGCTGTGGAGAAAAGGAGTATTTGAAGCTGTATGCGTATTCGTTGTTGGATTATCCGATCGTGATACATTTGGATTTGGATTCGCTGGTGTTGAAGCCTTTGGATGATTTGTTCCATGCCATGTTGGGCACGAATGATGATGTGAATGAAAGCTCAAAAGAAGTGACCGAGGCACGACAGCGTATACCAGTCATGTTCAACAATCCCCTTCCTACAAAATCAATAGATGCCTACTTCACGCGCGATTACAACATGGTCAATCCCGGCCACAAACACCCCGGAGTCCAGGGAGGATTCCTAATCGTCAAACCAAACATGGACGCCTTCCGCGAATACGTCGACATCGTGCTAGAAGGACGATTCTCCCAGGGAAGCGGATGGGAAAGAAAGGG